>AWOL01S0020188.1:6045-25823 GCA_000715115.1 Nicotiana otophora
TCCTCCTCCTCCTCCTCCTCCTTCTTCTTCTTCTTCTTCTTCTTCTTCTTCTTCTTCTTCTTCAATGTGAAATAAAGGTGAAGGTGAATTTATATATTGTTTGTGAGCAAGTTTTAAGGTGGTTTATGATATTTTTACAGTGGTGAGTTGTTGTTTCGCTTTATTTTTTACTACTATTTAGGGTTTCTTCTTCTTTTTCTTCTTAGTTACAAAATGAGTTTGTTAGATTTACTGTGGTTTTGATAAATTGATGATTGTAGTTTGTTCATGATGATATTTATGTTTCAAATTTGAGCTCATTTAGAATAGATTTAGGCGTTAAATTGTATATTGGATTGTTGACATTCGAATAACAAGTTTATGTTTCTGGGCGATTTGCACTTCAGACCTATTTGTCCTTAAGTGCATGAAGGTATTGGTTGCACTTCAGACCGATTTGGCCTTAAGTGCATTTAAAGTATAATTTTTTTACTTCAGACCTATTTTGCCTTAAGTGCATGAAAATATTTATTGTACTTCAGACCTATTTGGCCTTAAGTGCATCTGAAGTGTAATGTTTCCACTTCAGACCTAATTAACTTTAAGTGCATGAAAATATTTATTGTACTTCAGACCTATTTGGCTTTAAGTGCATCTTAAGTATAATTTTTGCACTTTAGACTTAATTGGCCTTGTGTGCATTGCACTTCCGACTAAAATTTTTTCAACTTCAGACCCGATAAGTCTGAAGTTGATCCTAAAGTGGGTAGTTTTGCCAGTATATGTGTAAAGTTGGTATAACTTCAACTGTGAGTCCAAAACTACTATAGTTGCAAATGCCCCTTAGTGCTCTGGCCTTATTATTACATGGGATTTGATCCATTATCCATGACGGATCTAGAGTGTAGTATATGGGTTCCTGAAAATCCAGTAAGTTTTGGATAAACTTTGTATCTCTATTACAAAATTCACTAAATATCTATAAATATTTAATTGTGAATCAGTTACTATTGTATATTAATTTGAGATTATGACAGAAACCCATAAACCTTAAATTCTTGATCCGTCTCTGCTTATTATGCCATCCTTCTATAATATAGATATATATATAACCACTGAAAACCTATTTTAAATCTTATTCACCTTTACGTTACATAAGTTTCAAATTTGTATCTATAAGTATTCTGTATTTAATTAGAAGCCGTCTTATAAAATACTTGTATCACTTCAGTCTGCCATCAAAAATTTGCTTTAATTATTGTCATCCAACGTCTATGTATTGATGGAAATAAATATTACACGTGGAATTACATTTGGCTGACAGAGCATGATACGTGGAACAATCAGAAAATGACAACTGAAATATTACAATTAAAAGGTGTACGAGTTACAAAAGGTACGAGCCAATCACTCACGAGATAAAAAAGAACCTATGCTCGAGCCTAAATTAGTCGAAGAAGAGACACGGGAGGAATGAATCAAGACAGAAAAAAGGGAAGATACATGAACCTCCAATTAATGAGGAAGGAGAATCAGAATCGTTACAGAATCTTCATGAACAGTTACGATTACCAATTATAACGGATCATTAATGCTATTAAAGCTCATAATGATTCATCCATAAATGGAAGGAAATGTTATATTTGTAAACCTCTATATAAGGGAAGATAATTTCCCTTGTAAAGAGATGTTCCGACTTCTTTTTGGAATACAATTATTTTCTTTTGCTTTCAATCAATTATTTCAATATCTTTAGTCAGGTTTATTTCCTTTTGAATAATTGAGAAAGTAAGGAATTTCTTGGTTATCAGTAACCCGAGTTCTTCTAAAAATAGGCTTTGACTAAAAATCTTATTTTTTTGGTTAAACAAATTGGTTACGTTACCGAAAATCTGATAATATTTTTACTTTCCAAATCCTTCTTTCTCACAACCAAATCATGTCAACTATCAATGACAACAACCAACAGGTGGGAGGAACTCCAGTTCCTTCACCCCAAAAATCTCTACGCAATTCTCGAGAAGGAACACCTGAAAGATCCGCGCCTCACACAAATGAACAACATGGAGATGAACATACCATCGAGCAATTGATCGCTGAACATGTGAACAGTGCTCTCCAAGATTTTGTAAGGGGACTGCCAAATGCACCACCAACACATCCCCCAAATAATACTGCTAACATAGAAGATCCACGCCCGGGGCTTGCCAATTCAGGAAGTGGAGGAACTCCCAATGAATCACGTGACGGGAGGTCAGGTACACCAAATAACTCTGATTTATAAAATTTGGTACTAACTTTGCAGAAGCAAATGAAAGAACAAAATGACCGTATCGAACAAATACCTGGTGTACCACGTGTGATTAAGGGAGCGGATATTTACAAATTTTTGCAACAACCTTGGAAGCCAAGCGCAGCTCCACTGCCCATTCCTAAGAAGTTCAAAATGCCTGATATCCCAAAATATAATGGAACAACTGATCCACGTTACAAAGCGTTGATATGAAAAGAAAGTATTTATATCATTTCATAAGTTAAACAAGAAGATGAAATAATAATGTATAGCATAGTTCAAAGTCATTTCCTTTATCCCGTAAGTTCAACCAAAATCATGTGAGGTTTTACTTTTAGTGGGAGCTCTATACCGACACCGACATAATAAAAATAACACTAGGTGATTAACCTAGCCACAAGTATTTGACCCTACTTGTCGGGGCGGTTTCCCATAGTACCGTACAAGCCGACTTAACCTCATTACATTTAGTAATGATCATTTGACCACAAATTAAGGACTTTATCCCACAAACTTCGGCTTAACCTTGGAATGTGTCCCTACACCGGTACATATAGTTCTATAGTAACGAATTCAAAATTTGAACCAATCTCTGTGGTCTACACTAGTAGCTCCCAAAACATTTGACGTTTCTATAATAGGTTCATAGCTTATAAGCCTCAAAGAAGTTTACCTCAAATCAATTTACGATGTTCATAACCGATCCAACCATTTGAACAAGAATCAAATGAAAACCTTCTTCAATTTCATGTAACAAAATGATAATTTATCTTTTAGTTCAACAAGTGTCTGTCACGCCCCGACCATGGGGAGCATGACCGGTACTCAACCGAGATACCCCGACCGAGCAAGCGTGTACAATACCTTCTGTTGATACCCAATTTTGCCCTTATATTTTTTAAAATAGTATATATACTTTCAAAATATAATTTTGCATCATTAATTAATTTACAAGAGTTATACAAGTATTTTCTATGGTTTTTATAATTTTTGAAATAGCTTTAAAATTGATTTTCTAGCATTTAAATTACTTGAATATTTATTAATTATTTTGAGATGACTTAATTATCCAAAGTTATTATTTGCATCAACATATATATTTCAGAATATTTTACTTTATATTATGTAGGTATATTTGTATTTTTAAACTATTTACATAATTTGCAATAATAGCCTATATGCTGTGCATAATCATATTTTTATTACATTATTTGTACGCAAATAGAATTTTTATATTTTTATATTGTGCATAATTTCGAACCAAACAGAGCCAAATCACTGGCCCAGAGATTCCCAATCCTTAGCCCAACCTCCTTTGGCCCAAACCAAATGACCCTTCTCCCAAACCCGGTCGGGACCCGTTAAAACGACCCGTTCTATTTTCTTCTAATCCTAGCCGTTGATCTCTCTCTCAAGATCAACATCCCGCAATCACCCCTCTGCTTTAAATTAACCAAACCCACCCGAAACCCTACCATTTATCTAAGACCGTCGCCCCTAAATCATATCTTCTCCTCTCCTCTTAAACCCTAGCAACTGCCTCCCTTATTCTGTCCAACTCTGACCTCAACATGAAATCACTCCATGATTCCTTTTCCATTTATGCTCTCTCTCATTGTTTCTTACACGATTTTGGTATCACATAGTACTCGCCTATGTTTGGCAAGTGCCAGGCACTGAATCGAGGGAATCAAGCTCTATTTTGTTTAAATCCAGACGATATTTTGTCTATATACACGTATTACCAAGTTGTATGGGTCCGATTCAGTGAGATCTATGACTATTTGTGTTCTCCTTCTTGAATTAGGGTTTATCCAATTTTTCTCTTAAATTTATTCTGATGATTTTGCATGATTTTATTTCCTTATTTTTGTGTTTGATTAATTATGTTTCCTTGTTTGTTTCTTCAATTTTACTGTTGTATAAACCCCTTCCCTAATCCCCTTTAACGGACCTTAATCATTATTATTCTCTCATACCCTCACTCACTCGATACTATACTGAATCTATTGCTCTTGGCCGACTGAAAGCCAAGGCCATCGGAACTCTTCTAACGACCTCCCTAGTGCGAGCACTGCTTGGGACTCATTTGAGGCTCCTGTGAACTTTGACACACTAGGATTTGGGTCTTTTGGTTGTTCTCTTTACTTGTGATATTTGAGCCGTTTCTAACACTTAGACTACTCTTCTATTTAGTTTGTTGAATTTGCAAACTGGTGAGTGTCTTGACTTTTGCAGTTCTATCCTCTTTTGCTTGTTTCCAGTGCTTCGCATATCTATGTTGTTCAAACCAATATGACTCCAATAATACGTTGTAATCATTGGATATTTTACTTGCATTGTAGCTATTCTGCAATTCTGAACCTCCAAGCGTCACAACTTGCCTAATTCTTTAAACTCCTATGTGTTCAACTTGAATGACTTTGTATCTTTAAGTTTGCTTTGTTGTTCTGCTGTTTATTGTGAGTTTTTCTCATGCCTTGTTTTGGATTCTCGCACTGAAATTCCTAGGGAATTATCTCTTACCTAGAATTTTCTTTAATGAACTTCTGCTAATAATTCCTTTATGTGAACTCTGTTTTTTTTACCTACTTAAATGAACCATATTTGTTGTCAGAATGTTGCTTTGTTCTGGTGCTTGGTCAATCCTACATTCTTTGGTATTGCTTATACTTCTCGTTGAATCCGAATACATTTAGATACCATGATCATGTATAGTTGACTGGCTTAAGTTCTGAGTCTGCATGTTCTGTATAACCTTAAGATAATATGTCCTCCTGACATGATACCTTTTGATTGCGAGAACTTTTTGTTATACTCAACATGGCTAGGTTTCTCATCGATTGATTGCTTGCCTCTTTGTCATGTATAATTGTCATTTCTTGACTATGATCCTGCCTGACTCCTTATGACTTAGACCCCCCTAAATTTTAAAATCCTTTTATGGCTAATGCTCTATTCTGAATTCATTCTGGAAAGCCTAGCGTGTTCACCTCATATGTGTTTAATATGTTTACCATGTTAATCCAAAGTGGCATATCTCCTAGTGTTATGACTAGCCTTAGCATGCTCTCCCCTACTCAATGACTTAACCTATATTGTATTTACCATGTTGCAAATTGAGTCTATTGACTCTCCTAGTTTCGTGTTCTTTGTGTAACTAATACTCTCACTCTTGCTTCTAAAATACCAATGTGTTTATGAATCTTGCTAAATGTCATACAACCCCGTCTCTATGAGGTGTTGCTTTAGAACTGTTTGGTTGGTTTCCATGCATGGTCTATTAATTTATTTGGTAAATTGGTCACTATTGGACTGGATATGAGTCCATGTGTGGCTTTGGGCTACGCAAATGGGCATACTCTCTTGTTTTTGGATAGTGTTTTGATCCGGGCCTTCTATCCAAATGAAAGAGTCTACTAAGGGCCCATGCAGTGCTGAGGTTAACTCTTCTTAAGTTTGTCGTGTTTGTGGGTCCTGTAATAATCTTGGTTCTGTAATATTCGAAGTCGGTTTCTTTCCTTTCCTTTTTTTTAATCTTTGGTCATGTAATAATTTGTAAACAAACGATGGGGGTGATTAGTGATAAGGGCTGGGGTATTCTAATGCTCGCATAAAAGGGTAGAAAACATGCCTATAGGTTCTATGTGTTCTATTTGCTATTTTGTTCAGCATGCCTTATGTCTTATTTAATTTAGTGTGTTGTACAGTAATAGAAAGCATGCCTATAGGATTCACACACACACTTCACTTAACTTGTCAAAACATGTTGGATCAAGTAATTTCTATATTTGTTTCTATATGTAGTACTAGATGCCTCTAGATAGCATGACTATAGGATACAATAACACATGTTTTGCTAATGTCCACCTAGATACCATGTCTATAGGATTTCAATTAATTAATCAATCAACTGCTTCTATTGCTCTTAGCACGCTGCTCCTTTAGACATCATGACTATAGGATTTGAATCAATCAATCGACTACTTCAATTATTTTCGTTACACTTCCCCGCCTAGATGACGTGCCAATAGGGATGAACTATTATAAAATCAAGTTCAATTGTCAATCCTTCCTATGGGATATTATCACTCGTCTGGAAAGTGTTTATTATGAGCTTTCAACAGTTTTACTGCCCCATTGTATAAATAATTAAGAGATCATGCCTATAGGAGCTTTTTAACACCTTTAATCTGCGAATTCATTAGTCATAAACAACAATGATGTTTGTGTGATAATGGAGATCAGGATCACCTAGAAATTATGCCTATAGAATTTGACAACTCTAATGCGTCTTAATTCCCTAAAATATGTACTGCCTAAACTGCCCACGTGCATTTGTTATTTATGTGTGGAGGCTAATTTGAGCCTTTAATTGTCTTTATGTGAAGTCCTATATGTTTTGAATGACGTCTAGTTTTATCATTTTGAGCAACCTAAGCTGAGTCTAGAACCACCTAATAGAGGTCCAAAGCCTCCTGGACTATAGGCATGGGACGAGTAGTGCACGCATAGGGTACGACCAAGAATTGAATTAGAGCGCCTTTAGGTAAACAACTTTAACATAGTAATCGGGTAGCAAAAGATGATAGTATGTGCCCGCTGAATAATATGAGCAACCCGTACCTCAAGGGAGTTGCGAAGTATTATTTATGTTTCACGAGGTGATCGGTTAGGCTAAAAAACCTAGGACCCCCCCCCCTTCTTTCTTTATGTATTTGTTATTTACACTTAGTCATTTCACATAGATCAATGCAGTTGCATCCTTGTAGTCATTAAGATTTGTGCCAATTCTCATGTGTCCTAATAAGACTCTTCAACTTCTAAATTTCCCTTGATTTATTTAATCATCTAGCCTAACTACATAATCCGTATAATTTAAAGTTCTACCGGGACCCACAATTGTGGACCTCGAAGAGTGCCTAACACCTTCTCTTTGAGGTAATTTGAGCCCTTAACCGATCTTAGGTGACAACGATGATTCAAACAGATTTGTTTACAAATAGGTGCCCTAACGCACTTCAAAATCATTAGGTGGCGACTCTTCTCTTTTAATACCCATTTTAAAAAGTTTTCACACGTTGAAATCCACTTTCGCGAGAAAACGGGGCACGACACCTTCTACCCAACTCGCCCATGAATAAAGAGAAGATACATTTATATCATTAATTAAACATTAAAAGGGCATGTGAATAACACCAGTTCATTTTCATTAGTTAAGTCATTAACAAGTCCCTAAAACAGTACATTATACATTCGTAGATAAAGTGGGACATATGATACAATTACAACAAGTTTAGTTCAACCTTCCCAAAACAAGATTCAACTCACACTATGTCTGCGGAGCCTCTAACAGAAACAAAAGAGGCTACGGCAATGCCGGCAACAAGACCCCGGCTATACCTCAAACACTATGTACAAAGGACAAGAGATATAGGACCCCAAAATGAAGTGGGGCTCACCAAGTCAGCTGCAGAGAGGGTGTGCTACTATCACTGATCAATACCACCTACTATGAAAGCACCTGAATCCGTTAAAGATGCAACGTCCCCGACAAAAGGCATGTTAGTACATATGGAATAGTACTAGTATGTAAAACTAAACACCCTCTCAATAGAACGAGTAATAGTAAACGGAGAAGGAAACATGAAATCAATAGGAGAATCAAATAGTATCAAGGTGTCAAGTTAGGGGAAAGGCAAATTTCAAGTAAGTTCCAATACTTTTATGTTGGGAGATCTTTATCACTGTTACACCACCATATTTTAGCACGGAGTCCGATCTCAGCCTGACCAGCTAAGACGTCTCACCCCGAGACATCTACTCACAATACCACAATGTGCGCGACATGGCGTCCGATCGCTGCCCGATCGACTAAGCTATCTCGCCACAATGTCGTGTAGGTTGACATCACATCACATCTCGCTAGCAATAATCTCATCCAATATAAGGGGAAACAACTCAACACATCAATCTCATCCCATATAAGGGGAAACAACCTCATCACATTAACACGGGGATTTACCCCTCAATCACTCCTACACCGGCACGTATAGTTTCGGGGTTACGTTATTTCATCCTACCCTTCCTCGGTGGCTAATCAATACTCCCAAAGCATTTACTATTAAAAGGATTTACCATTTATTACGTAATCTTTTGCATATCTTTCATTTCATTGGCACCAATAGCCATGACACAATATCATTCTTTGCACGTTGGCCGCACATCATATTCCATGCTCTCTGCTTTCACTCTAAAATATCATCAACAACAAGGCCTTTCAAATTAAGAGTTTAAATAGATATTTGATCAATTTATGGTCTTAGGAACATGTGACTTCTTACACAATTTGACATGATAGATTTGATTAGAATCACATTTTAAATCATAAAATAACAACACACTGCCCATACTTAGACCACATTCTCAAACAGTAACTCAACATAACAAGAATCTTTGGAATACATATTGAACGCATATTTATTTTGACACAATATTTATTTGGAATGATCAATTTATAATGAGCGTCACGGGACTTACAAGGCCATTGTGATGTTCAATTCTAAAAGAGGAATTTAGCCAACATACCTCGCTTTGAGCTTTTCTTAATTCACTACACAGTTCCAGAATCCTAGCAACTTTGATCTATTTAGAGATACAGCAACATTGAACACAAATTAGGAAGGAGTTCATGATTCTAGCTCATTTGAGCATTTTATCTGACACTAGGTGGCCATTATGATCTCAAGGTCCTCCTATGGTGGATTCCTCTATTTCATTTACCCAAAATCTACTCAATTGAACTCAACAATATCCTCACAACCCTAGATAGTACATGCATGCATAATGAACAACTCCCACACTCAAGCATTGTTTGGCTTATTACCTATTTTAAGTTAAATCTCGAAATTGAAGACTAGGGCTAGAACCTTATCTTTTAGTTGAAGACCTTGCGAGTCACCCTAGAGAATTCTTCAAGGCTTGAGCAAACATTGATGAACAAATGACTTAGAAGTTCCTTTACTCACTCTAGACCACATTCCTCTCTCTAAAATATAAGTTCAAACCTTCTAAAATGATCCGGTGCAAAAACTCTAGATGTATATGAATGGAGTCGGGTTCAAAAATTTTAAAAACAATGAAGCCCCGACGCAGATATGCAGTCGCATATCGCTTCTGCGGTCCGCAAAATGGACCGCATAATGGCCCTCGAGAAATAGGCACTTCTGCCTCACTCTGCGACCGGTCTGTAGTCTGCAGACCTATGTTGTGGTCGCATAATGCACCGCAGAACTTCCCTCCAGAAATTTTGTGTTGGGTCTGCGATGGGTTATCCGGCCCGCAAAATGATTATGCTGCCGCATAATGATCCAAAAAATTGCTCAAGTTTTTTCTTCAATCTACGGTCCTCAGATCAGTTCTGCGACCGTATAATGGACCGTTGAAATGCCCTATACTTCCAAAGGTTTTCTTCAACTCCCCAACGCACTGTTCAACCTAAATGTCTGAACCGCGGTAACCAAGCTCGCCGCGAAGAATCTCTACAATCATCAACACATAAGTCTACCTCGGTATCATAAAATCCCGGGTTTTTGGTAACATTTTACGGAGACTTACATCCTCCCCCGCTTAGGATCATTCGTTCTTGAATGACGGTCAAAATTCGTCATTAGCATCCACTGTGATTCAACTATTACTTCACACACCAGCAGTTCCTCGATTTTTGACTAACTCCCTAAATTTCCAAAAATTTTGGTAAAGTTTCCCCTGTAACTAGGCCTATCCACCTGTCAGAGAATCGGAGAAACCAATCCTAACAACACAACCACAACACAACGATGTAAAACAATGGGAGATCTACATCTCCTACCATATATAGACTCGAATGGCTCCATCTAAATGCAAGTATGTTAACTATTATTGTAGGAAAATTCTATGAGCAGCAAATCATCATCCCAACTACCTTTGAAGTCAACAACACAAACGCGCAACATATCCTCGAGCATCTAAATAGTCTACTCTTCTTTCCCGTCGGTCTGTGGATGGAAAGTTGTACTAAGATCTACCTGAGTACCTAACCCCCGCTGAAATTTCTTCTAAAAGTTAGTTGTGAATTGTGCCCCCCCCCCGATTAGAAATGATGGAAACTGGAGTGCCATGCAAATATACAACTGAGCATACTGTTCCACTGTGTCGGTAGCCTTAAGGGTTAAGAAGTGTGCTAATTTCGTGAGTTTATCCATAATCACCCAAATCAAGTCGCACTTGGAAGGAGTGCGAGGTAGTCCTACCACAAAGTCCATATTGATCATCTCCCATTTCCACATCAAAAGTTCTATGTTCTGTGCCAATCCACCGGACCTTTGGTGTTCGACCTTCACTTGGTGACAATTTTGAAATCTTTCCACAAAGTCCGCTACATTCCTCTTCATATCATTCCACTAGTAGACTTCCTTAAGATCATGGTACATCTTTGTAGAGCCGGGGTGCACGAAATACCTAGAAGTGTGAGCCTCCGTCATGATCCTTTCCTGGAGACCATCAACTTTTGGAAACACATAGTCGCCCTTGGTACCTTAGTTTTCCATCATCCATGCCAGGAGAAAAGGCCATGGTCTTATGTTTATGAATCCCCTACTTCAATTGTACTAACAATGGGTCGTTGTATTTCTTTTCCTTAACTTCTACAACAAGCGATGATTCAACCCTATTTTGCACGATCACTTCTCCTTTACTAGAATCCGCAAGACAAACTCCCAAACTAGCCAACCGATGAACCTCCTTGGCCAACGACCTTTGATATGCCTCCAAGTGAGCCTAACTACCCAAATATATTTGGCTAAGAGAATCTGCCACAACATTAGCCTTCCCCGGATGATACAAAATATCGATGTCGTAATTCTTGAGTAACTCAAGCCATCTTCTCTGCCTTAGATTCAATTCCTTCTGTCTAAAAATGTATTGTAGGCTCTTATGGTCCGTGAATATATCCACATGGACTCCATACAAATAATGACGCCAAATCTTTAATGCAAATACCACCACCGCAAGCTCTAAGTCATGTGTTGGATAGTTCTTTTCATGATTCTTGAGTTGCCTAAAAGCATAAGCTATCACCTTATCATGTTGCATTATTACACACCCAAGTCTGATTCTTGAATCACAATATACCATAAACCCATCTATACCATCTGGTAGAGTCCACACTGGTGCCATAGTCAATCTCGATTTCAACTTGTGGAAGCTCCTTTCACAAGCATCTAACCATTGGAACTTTACCGCCTTATGGTCAATTTAGTAAACGGAGAGGCAAGGGTAGAGAACCCCTCCACGAACTTCCTATAATATCTAACTAAGCCCAAGAAATTGCGAAGTTGGGGTAGTAAGTCTAGTCTAATTCCTCACCGCTGAAATCTTCCGAGAATCGGCCATAATTCCTTCTCTGGAGACGACATGACCCAGGAATGTGACAGATTCAAGCCAAAATTCACATTTCAAAAACTTCATATACAATTGGTGCTGATATAGAGTCTGTAGAACTGACCTGAGATGATCGGCGTGGTCCTTTCGACTTCGAAAATATACAAGGATATCCTCAATAAACATTATCACAAAAGAGTCAAGGAACGACTTAAAAACTCGGTTCATAAGATCCATGAAAGCTGCCGAGGCATTTGTGAGCCCAAAAGACATTACCAGAATTTCAAAGTGCCCATATCGGGTCCTGAAAGCTATTTTTTGAATATCCCGCTCCCTGATCTTCCATTGGTGACTCCCGGATCTTAAATTGATCTTGAAGAAGTACTTAGCACCTTGCAATTGGTCAAAGAAGTCATCTATCCTTGGCAGTGGGTACTTATTTTTTATCATGACCTTATTGAGTTGTCGATAGTCATTACACATTCTTAGTGACCCATCTTTCTTCCTTACAAAAAGGACCGATGCGCCCGAAGGCATTACACTTGTCACGCCTCGAACTCGGGAAGTGCGACCGACGTTCAACCGAGATAACCTGGTCGAGCAAGCCTGAACAATACCTTCTACCCGAACTTACTCATGAATAACAATAAAGTCCAATTCATTAATTAGGTAGTAAGGAGGATCAAGTAAACAACAACACCAATTCATTATCAGTAGTTACATCATTTATAAGTTTCAAAATAAATACTCTTTCATAGTTTGATGTGGAACGTGTGATACAATTACAACATTACTAGTTTGACTTTGCCCACACCAACATACCATCCACACTATGTCTACGGAGCCTCTAATAGATACAAAAGAGTACGGTGATAGTGGCGGCAACAAGGCTCCGGCTATACCGCAAAACATAGTAATACACACGAAACAAAAGATGCATAACCCCACAATGAGATGGGGCTCACCAAGTCAGCTGCAATCATTGAGTACCGCTATCACTGGTCACTATCCTCCACTGTGGAACTACCTGAATCCATTAAAGGTGCAGCGCCCCCGGCAAAAGGGACGTTAGTACATGCCGAATAGTACAAGTATGAAAACCAAACACCTAATCATGAACTTGGAAATACAACATAAATATGATGAATCAGGGTGACAATAGAATAGCATAGATGGCCGTTAATAACACTAACAAATTTTAAGATGAGAACCTCTGTAATAATCTTTACACAAAGTTGCTCTGCCGCCTCACCCCAATGTATGCGGGTGGAGGTGCAACAACGATACAAATACCTACACAAAGTGGCCCTGCCGCCTCACCCGCATATGTGTGGGTGGAGGTGTAACAACAATACCAATACCTACACAAAGCGGCCCTGCCGCCTCACCCCAATATGTGCGGGTAGAGGTGTAATCCCAATTACAACCTTTACTCAATTTAGCATAATAACTTTCATATGTAACACAACTCGAAATTATAATATGTAGATACACAATATATAGTTTGGAACACATCTTTAATCAATAATACAACATAATAAGATCATTCGAACACGAATTGGACATTTATTTTTTGCCACAAAGCTTATTCGGAATAATCGATTTATGATAAATATCTTGAAGTTTACAAGGGTAATGTGGGGTTCAATTCTTAAAGAAGAGTTTAGCCATCATACCTCACTTGAGCCACCTTAAACGCTAAAATGTTCCGAAAATCTTAGCGACTTCAATCTATTTTAGAAATGTAACAAATTTAACCAAATATGTGACCATTTTATCAAATACTAGGCGTGCATTAAGGTTTCAAGGCTCTTTTTATGGAGGATTCCATCATCCCACAACCATTCTTTACTATTTTAGCTCAACAATCTCCCTACATCCCATACTCACACACGAATTCAATATAAACATCTCCCATACCCATGAATTATCTTACTAATTGCCTATTTCTAGTTAAATTTCAAAATTAAGAGATAGGGTGTAGAATCTTACCTCTAGGATGAAGACCTAGTGTTCTTTCCTTGTTAATCTTCCAAGATTTTGAGTAACAATTGGTGGACGAAGCTTAGGAACTCCCTTTCTCACCCTATGCCACTCCCTTTCTCACCCTATGCCACTCCCTCTCTGTAGAAATATATGTTTTTCCCCTTTAAAAATTAGAAAAATAGGAACCCCAAAACGCTTATGCGGTCCACAAAATGACCCTCCGGAACTGCGCAGGTCTGCCCCACTCTGCGGCCATTATGCGGTCCGCAGACCTGTTGTGCGATCGCAAAATGTGCCGCAGAACCTCCCTCCAAAAAATTCCATGTTGGATCTGCGATAGGTGTGTGGCCTGCGAAATTGTTTTGCAGTCGCATAATTGGCCGCAAAATGACATCCAAAAGTTGCCCAGTTGCCTGCCTCGCTCTGCGGCCATTCTGCGGCTTGCACATTGATTCTACGGCCGCACAGTGGGCCGCAGAAATGCCTTTTCTGCCAATTATTTTCCTTCAACTCTCCAGCGTACTGTTCAACCCAAAAAGTTCGTACCAAATCTATACTATCATTAACACATACGCCTACCTCGGCACCATGAAACCACGANATATGCCACTCTCTTTCTCACCCTATGCTACTCCCTCTCTGTAGAAATATATGTTTTTCCCCTTTAAAAGGATCCCCAAGGGTGTTTAATTAGAATTGGATCGAGTTTAAAAATTAGAAAAATAGGAACCCCGAAACGCTTATACGGTCCACAAAATGACCCTCCGGAACTGCGCAGGTCTGCCCCACTCTGCGGCCATTATGCGATCCGCAGACCTGTTGTGCGGTCGCAAAATGCGCCGCAGAACCTCCCTCCAAAAAATTCCATGTTGGATCTGCGATAGGCGTGTGGCCTGCGAAATTGTTTTGCGGTCGCATAATTGGCCGCGAAATAACATCCAAAAGTTGCCCAGTTGCCTGCCTCGCTCTGCGGCCATTCTGTGGCTTGCACATTGATTCTACGGCCGCACAGTGGGCCACAGAAATGCCTTTTTCTGCCAATTATTTTCCTTCAACTCCCCAGCATACTGTTCAACCCAAAAAATCCGTACCAAATCTATATTATCATTAACACATACGCCTACCTCGGCACCACGAAACCACGAGTTTTAGGGAAACTTTTACGGGGACTTACAACACTCGGCCGGATGAAACCCTTCTCTATTAAATCCATCTATTGTTCCTTTAGCTCCTTCAATTCTGTCGGTGACATTCTGTAGGGAGGAATAGATATAGGCTGCGTGCCTGGCATCATATCAATTACAAATCAATCTCCCTGTCTGGTGGGATCCCATGGAGCTCATCGGGAAAGACCCTCGGAAATGCATTCACAATAGGTACAGACTCAAGTGCAAGTGCCTCAACATCGGTGTCCATAACGTGGGCCGAATGGAAGATACATATCTGAAAAAATGAAGCCCCGATGTAAATC
Organism: Nicotiana otophora; assembly: GCA_000715115.1. Classification (NCBI taxonomy): domain Eukaryota; kingdom Viridiplantae; phylum Streptophyta; class Magnoliopsida; order Solanales; family Solanaceae; genus Nicotiana; species Nicotiana otophora. The sequence goes on from AWOL01S0020188.1 coordinate 21,195, forward strand.
AGCGGTAGTATATGCGACGGTATAACGCTTCTGCGGTCTGAAAAATGGATCGCATAATGGCCCTCCAGAACTGGACACTTCTGCCTCACTTTGCGACCAGTCTGCAGTCCATAGACCTATTATGCAGTCGCACAATGCACCTTAGAACTTCCCTCCGAAAATTTGTGTATTGGGTCTGCGATTGGTTATGAGGCCCGTAATGGTCCAAAACTTTGCCCAAGTTTTTGCTTCAATCTGCGGCTGATATGCGGTCCACAGATCACTTTTGCAACTGCATGATGGACCGCAGAAATGTCCTGCACTTCCAAAAGTTTTCTTCAGCTCCCCAACGCACTTTTCAATCCTAAATGTCTGAACCATGGCGACAAAACCCCTGATTTTAGGTAAAGGTTTATGGGGCCATACAGTACCACTCTAATATGTAAAGATATTTAAAAAATATTACACTTTATATTTTCAATAAAATAATTCATTAATGGCATAACGATTTATAATGCAAGGAATGGTGTAATCCCAACTCGATCGTCCCCACATGCCAGGATCCACAATAAGAAGTCATGTTCTAAACCATTTTACGATATGCGATTTGGAGGAAAATCTCCGTGAAGTAGTAGGTTTCAACATACCGTAATATGCTCCCAAACCACAAGTATCTAAGGTCTTCAACCAATCACAATCTACACAACTATATCCAACACGAGTAAAGAGTTCTTTAGGCCTTTACTCTTGACTATAGGTACTTAGAGTTCTTCTTTTCTACCAAATGTTTTCATCCAATATTAACAATCTCATTTGTAGTATTAAATTGCCTATGAGGGTTATAAACAACTAAATAATCTCCATTTAATACCCCAAGTTACTATTCATGTCTTCCCCAATCACCAACCATCATTATCCAATTAGGGTTTCATAATTACTCACATTCAACTACTTCTTAATATCAGGAATACCATATATATACGCTCATTTATATCTCATAAATAAGGTTGGAGTAGAAGAATTTACCTTTTGAAGGGAACCCTAGAAAATCTCTTCTTTGGTACTCTTGGTAATTCTTTAAGATTCAAGTGAATTACTATGGATTGGATCCATATGTGTGTTAGTTCTAATATATAATAATGTTATAACATCATAGATGTACCAATAAATCATACCTTAAAGTATATTAGATGTAGGGGTTGGCCCTTTTTCTCTCTAAAATATCAAAGCTTCAAAGCCTTTCTCAAATTCTCTCTCCCCGCCTCATTCTATTTATACAAAATGGGTTGCGTATGAGCTGAGTGTAGCGATGTACTCTAGCTACGCATCTGAAGTCCCTTTTTTCCCTTCTGCTTCTAACTACGCATGCAAGCGTAGCTACGTATCCTAGCTACGCTTGGCTGTGTAGCTACACTCCCAGCTACGCACAGCTGAAGCCTTTCCGTCTCATCTTTTCTTCTTACTGGTTTTAGTTATGCATGCCAGCGTAGCAGCGCATCCTAGCTACGGTGTCTACAAAATTTCCTTTCCTTCTTTATTTGCTAAACCCTCCGAGTCATGAATTTAGCAACTCAACCTAAGGACCCCTAACCCTTATGACCTTATGTTCAAGTATCCCAATGGCACTGATACCTTCTCATGGGTCCGTACGTACTTCGAGGTATCACTAATTATTCTTTTAATCTTGAATTAGTCTCAATCGTGTTAGAAACTTTCTAGGGCTTTACAAAAAGCATAGGTGTAACCGTAACAGGTAAGGTAAAGACATAGCTATTACAGTAACAGACCAAAGGGAAAACACTGAGGTAACTTCACAAGGAACCTAAACGGAAGGCATCACACAAATAACAAACATTAATAGAAACCAAAGAAAAGGGCAAGTAAGTGTTTAACGGACGAGTAATTATAATAGAAATCTAACTTCCTTTCTTTTCGCACGGTAAAAACCAACAAACCAATCTCATTTCAAACTGCACGGAAATACTCATCGTGCCAACATCATATCAACCGCACGGAAATGCCCATCTTGCAAATCATAGCCCTAAGGCTCCAATCATCATCTCTTATTACGAATAAAGAAGCTCAAGTAACATGACAATAATAGGTATAGATATAAGTTCGTGATACTATGATCAAGTTAAGTATGCAAACGATTCTCGAAAACAATACATTAAATCCTTTTTAAAATATCATATATTCTAGCATGATTTCTCACACAGTTAGTTGAGTTTATCAATAATCGAATTAAATGAAGCATAGGTTAATGGATCATCAAGTTCAGTAAAGGCACAAAGAACTATGTAATTCCCTCTCCTGAGCATGGAAACCTTGGCAATTGCATATACGCTCGTCACCTCGTATATGCATCACCCCTGCATGTAGCAAACAATATCAACTAGTAGGAAAACTTCCCCCAACAAATCTAGGCAAGACAGTTACCTCTTTCCGCAACCAAATCAATACCCAACCACACTTTTTCTGTTAGAACAAGCCCCCAAACCAACCGAATCGAGCAAAATATCGATCAAAAAATTCAAAATAAATTTTAGAAACTACTCACGGATGGAAAAGGTTCAGTCTTTAGGGAATTGAAAAGGTCAACAAAAGTCAACCTGGGGCTGCTTTATCAAAACCTGAGATTCGGACCAAACCCCGATTACATATTCACCCCCGAACTCGGATATGTAATTTGTTTTGAAATCCGACCTCAATTTGAGGTCTAAATATCAATCTTACAAAAGTCCCTAATTTCTACCATGAAATTCTTAGATTTAATGTTAAAAAAACTCTTGAAAAAGTAGTTGAAATTGATTGAAAATGTAACACCCCGGAAAATGTTGAAGCACTTAAGTGTAAAGCCCGGTAAAATTTGCAAAGAAAATAATGTTTCATGGTGCCGGACTAGGCTTACGTGTTTGAAGGTTATATAAATTCCTCGCAGCCCGCACGCTCACCGCGGCTCGGACCTTTTGTGTTGAACAATCCACGGGAAAGTAAAGAAATATTTTTGGCGAAAAAGTGCATTTCTGCGGTCCATTATGCGATCACAGAATCACTCTGCGGATCGCATAATCGCCGCAGAGTTAGGTAGTTAATTGGGTCAGTCGGAAGAAATTATACGGTTGACTATGCGACCGCATAACTGTTATGCGGTGTACTATGCGACCGCATAACTGTTATGCGGACCGCATAGTGACCGCAGACTCAGGCAGATTTTTGGTCATTTTGGACACAAATTGTGCGACCAATATGCAGTCGGCATAACCATTATACGGTCGCATATGCGACCGCAGAACCTGTTCCGGAGCTTCATTTTTGAGTTTTTAAAACCCGACCCTATTTCGTTAAATACACTCTTTGGGTCATTTTTGAGCTATTATCTGACAGTTTAGAGTGAGAGAGGGTTCCCTAGAGTGAGAAGGTGTGTTCCAATATTGTTCTTTAATTCTTGCTCAAGTTTGGGAAGATTAAGAAGGCAAGCTCACTAGGTCTTCATCCTAGAGGTAAGATTTTACAACCTAAACCCTAATTTCAAAATCAGCTTAAAATGGGTAATTAGCAAGATAATATTTAGGCATGAGAGTCGATTATTTTACATGCATGTGATATCAAAGGGTGTAGGAAGATTGTTGAACTAAGCATGGTAAAGATTGGGTTGTGGGATGATGGAATCCTCCATAAAAAAACCTTGAAACCTTAATCCACACTTAGTGTTTGATAAAATACTCAAATGAGCTGAGACCATGAATATCTTCCTAATTATGGTTCAATTTTGTTATGTCTCAAATAGATTGGGATTGCTAGAATTTCTGAAACGTTGTAGTAATTTAAGAAAAGCTCAATTGAGGTATGTTGGCTAAACTTTCTCTCTTGGAATTGAATTCCATAATATTTCCGTGAGTTTCAAAGTATGGGTTGCGTATTAAAATGTGGTGGCTTGAATCGTATTTCAAATGAAAGCTAGTATGCCAAGTTGTGTGAGAAAATCTCAATATTCTTCAGACTCTTAATTGCTCATATGTGTACCTAAAGTCTTGATTGGGAATATAAAGTGTGGCCAAATAGTGAAAGTTATACTTGTGACCAATGGTGCCAATGAAGTGAAATAATACGAGAAAGATTATGAAATGAGCTTTGACTCAACTATTCTAAAATTGACTTCGACAATATAATCGGCTAAAAGTTTATAAACTCAAGTGATGCCCATATGTGGCTGTTTTGGCTAATGATATGCTTTGTAAGTAATTTTTGATGTGTTTTGCGTTCTTACATATTCGTGAGTAGAAATTGTGTATGATCTTAACTTGTACTTCGATTGCCAATCATTTTACTCCAATTATTGGAAAGAAACCGATTGTGTTTAAAAGCCTTCATTACTAATGAATTTAAAGTTGTGATTTCCGGAATATTTTACTTGTTGATAATTATGATGATGATCTATGAAAGGGAAGAAATGAAAGTGTGAAATATGAAATACAGCCATTGCACCATGAATAAAGAATCATATGTATGGCCAAGAAAGCCAATGAAATAATAATGTTGTAAGTGTTTGAAAGTACGGATTAGGTGATATGTGGTGTGAAAGGTTATGAGATGTACGTATTTGTACATTTGTTTCCAATGTGTTATGAAACCCTATGGACGGTCTAT
>AWOL01S0020188.1:26303-78497 GCA_000715115.1 Nicotiana otophora
TATGATATGTGAACAATAAGGACGGTCTAATGGGACACATTATTAATGTAGACAATAGGTGCCCCCTTTTGTTGTCCTTGTTTGTACAGGTTGTTTCAATTACATTATATTATGTGTTCCACGTATAGATCATATGAGCATTCTATTTTGAAAGAGGATTTCTAGCTATACATACTAGTGCTATTCGACAGTACTAACGTCCCTTTTGCCGGGGGCGCTACATCTTTAATGGATGCAGGTGGTTCTAGGCAGGTGGCATTGATCAGTGATAGCAGTACACTCCTTTCAGCTGATTTGGTAAGCCCCACTTCATTTTGGGGTCATGTATCTTTTGTTTCTCATGTACTTTGTGGTTGAGGTATAGCCGGGGCCTTGTTGCCGGCATTTCCATATTACTCTTCAGTTGTACTTAGAGGCTCCATAGACAGGTTGTGGGTGGTATTTGATGTTGGAAATTGGCTTAGAACTATTGGCATTTGGCAACATGTTTTTCCTTAAATCTATAAACTCGTACTATTTTTGAAATATTGAATGATGTTGTTAATGGGAATGAAATGGAAGAGGTTGATGAAATCTCTTCAGTATTTGATTAACGGAATACATCTCCTCTTTATTCACGAATGAATTTGGGTAGAATAAAATCTAACAGGCTTGCTTAGTCGGGTTCACTCGGTTGAGCGTCGGTCGTGCTCCTCGATTTTTGGGGCATGACATAAAACTAGTTAAAGATGCTTACCCATGAATTTAGGAAGAAAATCATCTTCACAAATCACCTCTATGGAGTTTGGGATTGAAAAATGGTGTAAAATGACCTAAGTGCCGATTTTACCCTCTTTTACCCAACTACAATTATCACAAGTGCGAACTCTAATAAATGCTATTGGTATTTTCCATTGCCAATCTCTTATTTAACATCGATGAATGCAAGGCTATATTTTGAGTCGGGGGCCAGGGCTTTGACCGGACCTGGAGCCCAAATAAATCTTCTGATCAGGAGTTTGAAGGGCCCGTAAGAGGAAGTCCTTGCCCTCCCCCCACACTCAAAATCATAACAAAAGTGAAAAGATCAGCCAAAAGAACATCTTAGCGAGAAAGTAAGTAGATCCGGAGAAAATAAAAAAAGAAAGAGATGAAAAATATTAGGAAGAAGAGAATCACACTCCCTTTTTATTTTTGTTGAACAAGAAACTAGAAGCCAAGAACACCAAAAAACATGAGAAGGGAAAAGACCCTTCCTCGAAGACGAGGAGATAAGGGACGAAGGATATTCATGGTAGTGCAGTAGTTAGTATGATCGCTACTCTATAGCTTCTTCAATAAACGCTGATTTTTCGATCAAGTTTTGAATGACTTTCTAGTAAGATTTTCCTACGTTTCAGATATGAAGTCTCCTTTGAAGCTTTAGACAAAGGTGCTATTGAGATATTAGGCCCTTATGGTATCTCGTACACATTCTGATGATTGGCCGAGCAAATAAGTCAACTTCAAAGTGGACTTGTACGCAATTGCGATGATCGCAAAAGCGAAAAGTCTTTGAGCATGCTGTTATTACAAAAGTGATGAATGCATATCAAATGAGAAACATTGGTAGCCGCAAATGCGAAGTTGCCCCCAAAACCTACTGTGTCGCAAATGCGACATTCCCGTCACAAAAGCGGATCCCCCTTGTCCGCAAATGCAATTCAAACTTCGCAAATGTGTAATGCCCAGCCCGACCCAAGCCCATTTTCAGAAATGCGACCCAACCCTCTCAAATGCGATGCTCACATTTGCGATCAAAACCTCGCAAATGCGAGATTTGTAGGTCCCTCACACCAGCTGTTCACCAGCTTCTCCAAAGCCATGTGCAACACCTCCGAAACTCACCTGATCCCCTCGGGCTCCAAACCGAACATGCACACAAGTGTAATAACATCCTTATAACATTATCGGGACATCAAATCATAAAAATAATACCAATTAACAACAATCGATCATCCAAACTCAAGAATATGACCTTACAAACTCATTTCACACTTTTTCCCATAACGCGCCGAAAAGCGCTTTAGGTTACCCCGGACCCCAACAAAACGTATGTATAGGTCCAAATATATCATACGAACCTACTAGAATCACCAAAACACTGATCCGATATCGTTTACTAAAAACGTTAACCGTGGTAAATTCTAGCCTCGTCAAAATTTTCATTGTCTTCAAAATTGTACGTAAATAGTATCTAGAAAATGACAGAGATCATGCACACAAATCAATAAACATCATATCAAGCTACGAGAGGTCTCAAAACACTGAAATTAAAGCTAGTACTCAAAATGACCGATTGGGTCGTTACATTCTCTCCCACTTAAACATATGTTCGTCCTTGAACGTGCCAAGAGTCGCTCCAAAGCTGCCAATTAGCTGAATGAACTCATCATACCCAGACCCATACCATGCTACCTTTGTCCACATAAGTCCATGAACATGACCCCGACTGAAGATTCTACCTTCGACCTTAGCCCCACTAGGCGTGAAACCAAATTCCAACATTCGGAACCTCCTATGAGATCTAATCCTTGTATGTACACTCTGTATCAACCACAACAAGTTGTATCAAGTCGTCAATAAACTACCAAGGTCAAACCACACGATGTGCCACATAACTCATGTACGCACACGAATAACTGCTGCCTATAATAACTGCTTACTACCAAACACGGTACCGATAATATACTTCATATCAAATGAAACCTTATTCTGATCCTTCAGAACGCTTCTAATGATAAAGAAATATGCAGAAACTCATACCCGCCCATGAAATCAACAAGTCGAGGAGCACTCTTGTCTCACAAGGACCATTGCCCAATTCTGAGTGAAAATATAGTATTATTATTCCAAATGTTCCTTATCCCCAACACTATAGTGCAAGTCACAGGCCCAAAAATCTCATCTCACCCAATACAAGCAGCCCAACCGACAAGTCACGCCAATAGCCACATGAAACCTCACTTAACACGGTTCGTACACCAAACAAGCTAGAACTAAGATATATCTAAAAATGGAAAGAAAATAATGTACGAGGACTACACAATAAGTACAACTTATATCACAACCGAAAGCATAATTTTTATGAACTCACCCAAAAGAGGGAAAACAAAACACATGAAATAAACTCAAGGAAGGGTATCCCACATAACTCTGTTGTCGCGCGCAACCCGATCCAAACCACATCAATCCACATAAGGATGCCCATTGAGCCATAGTGCTTGTGATCACTAAGCACATGTGCATCAACATCAAACACATTAGAGTGCACAAATATAACTTCGGGGAGGTGAATAGACAAATCACAAAGGCCATCTCGCTCATATATCGCCACAAGTGCTAAACAAGACTACATCACGCACGCGAATCACCAAATAGCCTCACAACCTATCATAGCATAAGAGAGAAACACATAACATGGATAGGGGCATGAATAACATCCATTCCACCCGATCTGATATAGAACATACATTCTCGTTAGGCCAACAAACAACCCCCATACCAATTTTGATCATTTCCAAATAGGTATATAACCTTCCAAAAGTCCATAGACACCTATCCATAACACATACCATCAGCTATCCAATTCTTAACATATCATCACAATCCGTAACCAAGGAATAGTCTGCCCGTGAGAACATCTAGTTTCTAAACCTCAAGAATAATAGAGTCTCCATATTCGATCCCACTCCACTACTCAAATGGCTAACAAATCACTCGTGCACAATCAACTCATGGAAAGATACCCACATAAATCTTCCGTGCCACATAGCAAATCCTGAACCTCAGCATCCCAAAACCCGGTGATCACCGTGACACTAATCAAGCATCCGCAAGTTAGAACATAATGTGCCTCCTAGAATTCACACTCTTCTCAGGCGACATCAATTAGTGCCAACATTCTCTTAAACATCTGAAATCATCTGTGCCATCTAGAACTCATGACCTTCCCTTTGAAACTATATCGCAGCCTTAAGCTCGCATCATTCAATTGCAGCCACCACGCTATCTCATGAAAATACGAAAATATCATAATCAACTCTGAATCACAAGCATGAACACCGCATCATCCAAGAACCTTCCACTTAACTCAATCTAGGAGGACATCACCATAAGAAACACACCTTCTCTACATGCAGAAGACATCAACTCTCTTAACCGTGGCCATAACCATCGTGAATGCTTCGAAAACCCACTAACACATAATTAAGTCATCTGAACTGATTTATTCTAACTCAACCGAGTTACACAGACTGCCAAACCCAAAAGTAACTCAATCCAAAATGCTCGCTCTGAAGGGACCTTCTACGAATCCGAAGTCGTTTCCTGCACCTATTGAATACTGCCAAGCCGAGTCCATATTGATATACAAGTACTGCAATTCTAGCCACCATCCACTACCGATCTCAAGATCTTACCATACACGAATATGAAAATCCTGAAATGCCATATATGAATCCTGAACTCATCAGAACCTTTGTGATGGTAATCCACCTTGGTCTAATCTCCACTACACAACCAATATGCACCGAATAACCACACTTTGTCAGTACCTGAATAACTAGAAGAAGAAACCAAGCGATTTCTTTTCCTTTCACATTGCATCCGCAACAAGCATCAGATTGAATTATTTCCAAGTCCTCTATTTACCCATAAGGCATATTACATCATGCATCTACCAATTCCTTGCTCGAAATCATTCTGGATGAAACCTTTCTCAAATCTTAGTCAAGCAACAAGCATATCCTAGTCAAGAACTAATACAACACATGACCATGCAATCCGATCGTCGAGAGCAGCTCCCCCACTTAGCTCGAAGCCATAGAACACATCGTCGGTAATCCACAGAACCATTCCTTCATAGATGCCATGTCCACCCACTATTAATCAACTGAATACTTCATAAACTCACGTAACACCAATCATCAAACACTCCAAAGACTCTACCAAATGTATACTCATCCTTGTGACAGTCAAATCCATTTCCTCTAATGTTTCAAAATGATAATATATGCATTTCACTAAATAGAAACCTCATACGAAACACGCAACCTCAAATATACACGCAGGAGATAACCCAACTGCTAGACTCAAATAAACACCTTCCCATGACCCCACCATGGTCACAAGAACTAGGCAACCGACTAATACTCCCGAGCCTACACTCACCAATAAGATGTAAGAGTCCACCTCATCCCACAAATGAACAACTAAAAGATCTACCAACATATCAACATCAAAGCCTAGACAACACACCGCGATGGTAATTAAGCATCCACATCCCATCATAGCCCATCTGCAATGTCACAAGTCGTCAGTGCACAATGATACTTGGTGCTCAGCATCGCATATGCATGAATAGGAAGAATCAAAGTCGCTGCTTTCAGGCTAAAACAAGGTCGCACAATAAGGAAATAAAGAAGGGAAGTTTCCTAAATTCCCTATAGCCTCTCGAACATAGGTATGGACGTTATCATACCGGTCTACAAGACTCTACTTTATATTTGCTCATGACTCGTAGAACCTACGAACCTAGTTCTCTGATACCAACTTGTCACGACTCGAAAACCACCCAGTCGTGATGGCACTTAACCTTAATACTAGGTAAGCCAAACAAAGAACAAGGTAACTCAAATAACAGATTACTAATAACAAAAAATAAAATGACTGAATTCTAAACAACCTCCAAGGACTGGTGGTACAAGTCATTAGGCACTATAATTTAGATTTACCAACCGAAATGAAGAATAAGTACAATATTTGTTTCTAATTTACATAAACAAAGTTAAGTGATCGTAAACTAAGATGAACAAGGGGTAGCTTGAATCTGGAACACTGGAACGTCTTCACATCAAGGCTCTGTCCTCCACAGCTACGCAGCTCCAAGATCTACACGCAAGATGTAGAAGTGTAGTATGAGTACAACTGACCCCATGTACACAGTAAGTATCTTGACTAATCTCGGTGAAGTCGTGGCGAGATTTTAAGTTAAAGATACCTACTTAATATGTACTAGTGGAGATAATAAACATCAAGAACAAGGCAAAAGATATGTCGAATAATGGTAAGAGTAACAACTAAAGAATTATAGAGCAAGTTAACAGACATGGCAAATAACACATAACCTCATAACCATTTCTATGAAGGGAACAATAATCATTAGATATACACAAGGATAATAACCAAACATCTCCAATTAACATTGTTGCGGCGTGCAACCCGATCTTAACATCAATATACTTTGTTGCGGCATGCAACTCAATCCCAATATCAGTAAATATTGTAGTGGCGCGTAACCCGATCCTAATATCAATAAATACTGTTACGGCATGCAATCCAATCCTAATATCAAGAAACATTGTTACGACGTGCAATCCGATCCTAATATAATATGAAACAGAAATATCAACCAAACGCGGGAAAAGCTCACAATGTAACACTAAGAAAATGAACACGCAGAATTCATCTAGGGAATACAAGCCCCAAACCAAGTAAGATGAGAATCACAATATCCCTAAGCTAGTCCACCACGTATATGGACAATGTTTCCACAAAGCATAACATACAACGAACATAATAATCCCTCAATCCAATTAAGCACAAGAGAGTATGACATGAAACAAGCAAAGATATTAGTCAAGTAAGAGTAGGGAACAAATAAAGGCATTGAATATATGAAATCATGTAGCAAGTAGAAGCGTGTAGCAAGTAAAGGCATTTAATAAGTGAAGGCATATGGTAAGTAAAGCATAGGTTTAGGGATCATCAAGTTCAGTAAAGGCACAAAGAAGCATATAATTCCCTCTCCCAAGCATGGAAATACTGGCACATGCATATACGCTCGTCACCTCGTATATGCTTAAACCCTGCATGCAGAAAACAATATAGATTAGTAGGAAAATTTCCCCCAACAAAGTTAGGCAAGACACTTACCTCTTTTTGTAACCAAATCAATACCCAACCACGGCTTTTTATTTAGTACAAGCCTCCAAACCAACCGAATCTAACCAAATATCGATCAAATAATTCAAAATAAGCTTTACAAACAATCCACGAATGAAAAAGGTTCAATCTTTACCTAAATTGAAAAAGTCAACAAATGTCAACCCCGGGCTTGCTTGGTCAAAACCCGAGATTCGAAACAAATCTGATTACAGATTCACCCTTGAGGCTGGATGCATAATTTATTTCCAAATCCGACCTCAATTTGAGGTCAAAATCTCAATCTTACAAAATCACTAAATTCTTCCCAAAACCCCTAATTTCTACCATAAAATTCTTATATTTAACGTTAAAAACTCAAGGATAATAGTACAGTTAGGAGTCAGGTTAGATCTATCATGGTAACCATAAAGGTTCTAGCCATGCATAAGCATGGAAAACTGAGCTTTTCAAGTGGAAAAATTATGGTTGCCACAGTTTTATAGGTTATTGGAAAGTGGGAATGAACTGAAATATGGCGTTGGTACCCGTCGTGTTGTCGGCATTGACAACTCGGAGATTATTTCTATTCTTTGCCATTAAAAAGAGAAATTTGGTACAGAACAAATCTGCATCGCACTTGTCAGAGCTGTATAGGCTCTGATACCTTAAGTACTTGAAGAGATGATGAAAAATAGACTATGCATTGACTGCCAAGATCTATTTAAATAATAAAAGTATTCCTAGAATATTCCTTAAGTTTTGGAGATTCAAAGAGCTAACTAATTGAATAAGACTTATTTTAAAGAGCTCACAAACTGAAAGATAAGTATGAATTAAAAGATAAAATTAATCTAAGGATAAACGTCAGATATGTACTGATCTAATACATATAAAATAAGAAAGAATTAGTGAATGGACTGATAGATGGCTGAAGCATACAGGTTGAAAGCTGCTACTAAAGCCTTTGCATCGTGGAGGAGATGGCCAGTTTTTCTTATGTTTGTTAGTTCATAATTTATGCACTTTCTACAAGACATATTTTTTTATTTAATATTATTAAAATTAATCACTGGGTATCCTGCCTAATGGATATATTAGCTTTATAATGACTGCCAAAAGATAAAAGCATTTCAAGTTCAAATGCCATCTTTGTATACGATAGAAATCGGGGTTGCCCGATTTCACTATTTGATCGAGACAAGGACGTTGCATCAAAGAGCTGAGACACTTATTTCGAGATCGAAGTCTCTTTCAGGATCGAAGTCATTATCAATCGAAGCCAGGGGAGATAGACTTCGAGTAACATCGGGGATAGCTTAGTAACGGAAAGAGCGAAATATCCGTGATTGGTCGAGGATCGTGGCGTGAATCTCGGAACAGATCAAATCAGAAGCGATTAATTGGTTGTTTATACGATTCCCTAGTGTAATTAGAAGTATACCATAATATGGATTCCTCTGCTATATAAAGAGGAATTCCAGTCATTTGTAACCATCATTATTCACTGAGAAAAGGCTATACAATACTTTCTTTCTTTCTAATTATTGTTCATTCTTTATTGTTCTTGTATTATTACTACCTCGAGGGTACTTTAATTCGAGGTTGAGGTTCAGCTTGCATACTGGTTTGTTTATTTCACAGTTTAATTCAGTCATTTTCTTTCTCATTTATCAATTGGTATTAGGCGAAATCACATATCCTTAAAACCACAATATAAGTTTAATTATTATCCAAATTTTAGGGTAAACAGTTTGGCGCCCACCGTGGGGCTAAGGATAATAGTGATTATTCAATACTGATTCAGATAACACACACTACTTTACGCTTGTTCTTGTCAAGTATTTTTCCTTTCAGATTAAAAATATGTCAAACTCACAAACCGCACCCACACATGGTGACAATGGCCTCGGATGCAGTCGACGTCAGTTCACACATTGCTTTGAATGCAAATTTGGGCACAGACCCCGAAGGGAGTGTACGCAAAGAAGGCCGATCTGGTGGTCAAGGTACACAGGGCAGAGGAGATGGAGGAGTCAGTCTCCAAGTGATATTCGAGATGCTACAGGCCCAACAAGCCGCTATTCCATAGCTATAGAATCAGCATCGAACTCCGAGCGGGGTCGAACCGGAAGCCGCCCGCCGGACCGAGCCAGTACCAGAAAGGTCCAATAATAATGAATCGGGGACAGACCCCGTAATAATGAAGATGCTCGAGGAGCTCACCAAACGAATTGAATCGGGAGAGAAGAAAATTGAGGCAAATGATAAGAAAGTGGAAACGTACAACTCCCGGGTTGATCAGATACCGGGGGCACCTCCAATTTTGAAAGAAATGGATTCAAAGAAATTTGTACAGAAGCCGTTAAGTGCGGCTTCGAAGCGTATTCCCAAGAAATTTCGTATGCCATAAATCCCAAAGTACAATGGGACCATCGATCCCAATGATTCACCTCCTACATGTGCGCCATCAAAGGTAACGATTTGGAAGATGATGAGACCGAGTCATTTTTGTTAAATAAGTTTGGAGAGACTCTATCTCATTCGCCATGCTCGCAGATTCTATCGTAAAAGCACATGCCGGGACCATAAAGGTTACGACAAGGAAATCAGACCTTTTCAAAGTAAAACAGAAGGATAATGAAATGCTTAGGGAGTTCGTGTCTCGGTTCTAAATGAAACGCATGAAGTTGCCACCAGTCACAGATGATTGGGTTGTTCAAGCCCTCACTCATGGGTTGAATGAAGGAAGTTCGATAGCATCACGTCAGCTGAAGCAAAACTTGATCGAATATTCGGTGGTAACCTGGGCTGATGTACATAATCGATATCAATCGAAGATCAGAGTTGAAGATGACCAATTAGGAACCCCTTCCGGTTCTCTTTATCCGAACAGGACTGCAGCCAGAAATCAGAGAGATATCGATAGGGAACCGCGGTCAAACAAAGACTAATATCAACTGTACATCGCAGATCGCAGGAACGGTGGTCCCGAACGCAACTCCGCCCGCAACGATCGAAAAAGTGATCACGGACAGAGTTCTCGGGGACTTATGAGCAAAAGTGGTTTTGATAAGCACGTCGATCCTACATAGGCACCTCGATCGTCGGAGTATAACTTTAATATCGACGCGTCAGGTATTATATCGGCAATTGGAAGAATCCAAGATACTAGATGGCCCAGGCCCATACAGACCGATCTTTCCCAAAGAAATCCCAATCTGATGTGTAAGTATCACGGCACACATGGCCACAGAACTAAAGATTGCAGGAAACTAAGAGAGGAGGTAGCCCGTCTATTCAACGAGGGTCACCTTCGAGAGTTCTTAAGTGATCGAACCAAGAATCATTTCAGAGAAAGGGATGACAACAGGAAGAGCCACATCATGTGATCCATATGATCATTAGTGAGGTTGATATTCCACGAGGGCCCGTGTTCAAATGCACTAAAGTATCAATTACTAAGGAAAAACGGACCCGAGATTATGTGCCAGAAGGCACCGTATAATTCAACGATGAAGAAGCAGAAGGAATTTCTCAACCCCATAATGACGCTCTGGTAATTTCTATCTTTATGAATAAAGTTTAAGTTAAGCGTGTTTTAGTGCATCTAGGTAGCTCGGCAAATATCATCCGATCGAGGGTCATGGAGCAGCTCGACCTACAGGACCAAATTGTGCCTACAGCTCGAGTCCTGAACGGTTTCAACATGGCCAACAAAACAACTAAAGGAGAGATCATTTTACCGATGAACATGGCTGGAACTATTCAAGAAACCAAGTTCCATGTAATCGAAGATGACATGAGGTACAACGCCCTACTCGGGAGGCCCTGGATTCATAATATGAGGGCAGACCCTTTGACTCTCCACCAAATGATGAAATTCCCGACACCGGACAGGGTGAAAACAGTAAATGGGGAGCAGCATGCTGCAAAAATATGTTCGCGGTCGATGAAGTAATACAAATATCGGCCCTTTCGACGTCAAAGGGTTCGGAGGACAAACAAAAACAGGGGGCCAAATAGCAACCACAGCCAACAGCCTCGACTGAATCAGAGAAGCAGGGAGTGGAAGAATAAGACGACGATTATTGGATTCCTCGATCCTTCGTTATTCGCGAAGATTCCGACACCACCAAATAAACAGTCGAAGAGCTGGAACAGGTTATATTAATCGAGTACCTGCCCGAATGAAAGGTATACTTGGGTACGGGGTTAACCCTCGAACTCAGGAAGAAACTCATTAAATTTCTTATTGATAACATGGATTATTTTGCTTGGTCCCACTTAGACATGACAGGGATCCCACCAGAAATAACAACACATCGATTGAGTCTGGACCTGAAGTTCAGGCCAGTGAAGCAAAAAAGAAGGCCCCAGTCTGAGGTAAAACATGCATTCATTAAGGATGAGGTAACTAAACTTCTCAAAATAGAATCCATTCGGGAAGTAAAATATCCTGAATGGTTAGCAAATGTAGTCGTAGTCTCTAAAAAAGAGAACAAACTTAGGATGTGTGTAGATTATAAAGATTTAAACAAGGCATGCCCTAAAGACTCTTTTCCTCTGCCTAACATCGATCGCATGATCGATGCCACGGCCGGCCACGAGACCCTTAGTTTTCTCGACGCCTACTCCGGGAACAATCAAATTCAAATGAACCCGGAGGACCAGGAAAAGACTTCATTCATCACTAAGTATGGCATATATTGCTATAACGTAATGCCTTTTGGGCTAAAAAGCGTTGGTGCTACCTACCAACGCCTAGTAAATAAAATGTTCGAAGAACAAAGAGGTAAGCCAATGGAAGTATATATTGATGATATTCTAGTTAAGTCCCTGCGCGCAGAGGACCATTTGACACATTTGCAGGAAACATTCAAGATTCTGAGAAAATACAACATGGAGCTCAACCCCGAAAGTGTCCTTTCGGGGTCGGTTCAGGAAAGTTCCTCGTCTTTATGGTGTCAAATCGATGGATCGAGATCAGCCCCGATAAAATCAAGTCTATCGAGAACATCACAGTCGCAGACATCGTTAAAGCCGTGCAAAGGCTGACAGGGCGGATAGATGCCTTAGGTCGATTCATCTCGAGATCGTCAGATTGGAGTCATAGGTTCTTCTCAATACTCAAAAAGAAGAACAATTTAGCCTGGACCCCGGAATGCCAGCAAGCGTTGGAAGAATTAAAACGATACATCTCGAGCCCACCATTGCTTCATACTCCAAAGGCAGATGAAAAGCTCTACTTATACTTAGCAGTCTCAAAAGTCGCGTTAAGTGGTGTCCTAGTCCGAGAAGAGCAAGGTACGCAATTTCCCATTTATTATGTTAGTCGAACCTTAGGCGAGGCCGCAACCCAATACCCGCACTTAGAAAAATTGGCACTTTCCCTAATAAGTGCCTCTAGGAAGTTAAAACCGTATTTTCAATGTCACTCAATATGTGTGATAACCACTTACCCTCTTCGTAATGTTTTACATAAGCCCGAGTTATCGGGCCGATTGGACAAATGGGTCGTCGAACTCAGTGGGTATGATATCGAATATCTACCCCGAACAGCCATCAAGTCTCAAATTTTAGCAGTCTTCGTGGCCGACTTCATGCCAACCCTCCTACCCGAAGTCGAAAAAGAACTTTTGATAAAGTCGGGTACATCATCGGGGGTGTGGACCCTTTTTACAGACGATGCTTCGAATGTGAAAGGATCTGGGCTAGGCATCGTTCTGAATCCACCCACGGGCAATACAATTAGGCAATCTATCAAAACCGTTAAATTGACTAATGATGAGGCCGAGTACAAGGCCATGATTGCAGGTCTCGAACTGGCTAAAAGCTTGGGAGCGGAAGTCATCAAGGCCAAATGCGACTCCTTACTGGTGGTAAACCAAGTCAGCAGAACCTTCGAGGTTAGAGAGGATCGAATGCAAAGGTATTTGGATAAACTACAGGTAATATTACATCGTTTTAAAGAATGGACTTTATAGCATGTACCTCGAGAACAAAATAGCGAGGCAAATGCCCTTGCGAATCTGGGATCGTCAGTCGAAGATGACGAATTCAGCTCAGGGACTGTCGTACAACTCTCCAAGTCAGTAATCGAAGAAGGCCATGCCGAGATAAACTCCACAAACCTAACCTGGGATTGGAGGAATAAATATATTGAGTATTTGAGAAGCGAAAAGCTCCCATCGGACCCTAAGGAATCAAGGACTCTACGAACAAAAGTTGCTCGATTCACATTGGCTGAGGATGGAACATTATACAGGAGGATGTTCGATGGACCGTTAGCAGTATGCTTGGGACTAGGGGACACCGATTATATCCTACGGGAAGTTCATGAGGGTACTCGCAAGAACTACTTTGGTGCCTAATCACTAGTTCACAAAATCATCAGAGCATGGTACTATTGGGCCAGTGTGGAAAAAGACATTAAAGAATTCGTTCGAAAATGTGATAAGTGTCAAAGGTATGCACCAATGATCCACTAGCCCGGAGAGCAACTTCATTCAGTCCTATCCCCATGGCCATTTATGAAATAGGAGATGGATATCGCCGGCCCTCTACCATCGACCCCAGGTAAAGTTAAGTTCATTTTATTTATGACTGACTATTTTCCTAAATGGGTTGAAGCACAGACCTTCGAGAAAGTCAGAGAAAATAAAGTTAGAGACTTCATTTGGGATTACATCATATGTCGATTTGGGATACCTGCCATAATTGTATGCGACAATGGAAAACAATTCATCTGCAGCAAAATAACAAAGTTTCTCGAAGATCACAAAATAAAGAGGATCTTATCGACACCGTATCATCCCAGCGGAAACGGACGGATCGAATCGACACGCAAGGCCATCATTCAGAATCTAAAGAAGAGATTGAACGACGCCAAGGGAAAATGGAGAGAAATTCTACCCAAAGTCCTTTAGGCATATCGAACAACATCAATGTCCAGTACGGGGACAACACCATTCTCCTTAGTATATGGCACTGAAGCCTTGATCCCAGTCGAAGTCGGGTAACCCAGTGCTAGATTTCGATACACAATGGAAGATTCGAATCACGAGGCTATGAGTACGAGCCTCAAACTACTAGATGAAAAATGAGAAGCTGCCCTCGTTCGAATAGCCGCGCAAAAACAACGCATTGAAAGGTATTATAATCGAAGGACCAACCTTCGCCAATTTAGAATCGGGGACTTGGTTCTGAGAAAAGTCACCCTCAATATTCGAGACCGTAACGAAGGAAAACTCGGCCCAAATTGGGAAGGACCGTATCAATTCCTCGATATCGTCGAAAAGGGATCCTACAAGCTAGGCACGATAAACGGCGAGCAACTACCGACTAATTTAAACATCTCACTCCTCAAACGATATTATTGTTAAGGTATGACCTTCTCCTTTTTCATTTACATTTTACACTAACCTATTTTCAGGGGTTCGAGCAAAGGTATCGAAGTTCTCTTCAATCAAGAAGATATTAGAATATTAAAGCACGCATTGCACTCTTTTTTCCTTCAACCGGTTTTTATCCCAAATGGATTTTTCCGGCAAGGTTTTTAACGAGGCAACCATTGCTCATGCTGACATAGAGTATCCGAGGTTTCTTTGCAATCAACCTCGAATACCGGGCGGCATCACCCTTGGATGTTATATTTTTGAGGAAAATACTTCATGTCAACAAGGGGGTCTCGATAGGAAAACTTTGTAATGGGCCAAACGGTCGAATGAACCGTGTCCGTATAGATTACCCGAGCCCTAATGGCAAAACATGTACGCATGTATGAACTATTGAAAGAAGTACTTTTCCTTATCAGATATCCTGCGCCTTAAGTAAAATTTCTACTTTACAAGTTCCATACTTATGATTTCTTGTGAAAACTAGCTCAAGGGCCAAGTACAACTACACCCCGAACGATCAACCCCATACTCGGGGACTGTCGTCAAAAATCAATATGTTCGAACTATCAAACTTCAAAACCGTAGGACCTCAACGAGGCAACCCTCGATTTTATAGGCCAGGGCCACGATACTAGGGGACTAACACTTAGAACAAGTTCAAAGTTTTATTGGGAAAATAATCCCAAGAGGCATACCCAAAGGCTACGACCAAACTAACGCGGCTCGGAGACGTCTGAATTCTACAATAAAAACAGGCCTTCGAATTCAAAGGCTACCCTCAGCAAAATAATCAAAGGGCTTCGATAATATCATCCCTCGAAAAACCTTAAGAGGTATCGAATTGTTTAAATACAAATTTGTGCTAAGGCATAAAAAGCAAAGGGTTTCGATCAATATCAAAACCTCAAAAAACCCAATGGGTGAACAATTCATGTTAAGGCATAACAAGAACCTCTAAGCCAAAAAGGGGAAAAAGCCATTCTTCTGAGGCCATATCGGCCCGATTCAAAGAGCCTAAGGGCCATTAAATGTTTGAGCTCGAGAATCCATTCTCACTCAATTCAAACCTAAGGGTTTTAATACTTCGAGTTTGAATAAAAACTCACTAGACTATAGTTCGAGAATCCATTCTCATTCAATTCAAACCTAAGGGTTTTATTACTTCGAGTTCGAGTAAAAACTCACTCGACTACAAAAGCAGTATTAATGTGGCTTCGGCCAAGTTTCCCAAAAATTGAAGCCTTAAACATATTATTCATAAGGCATAAAGTATGTTAAATTTTTACAAGGCACAAAGCATATTCGAAATTATCACAAGGCAAAAATTGAGACGAAATTCAAAAGGGAAATATTCTTATATATATTTGAACAAAAGTATTTACAAAGGACCGACAATGGTCCTACACAAAAAACAATAAACAAAATACAAGAGCCCTTGTTATTCTCGGGGGCAGTTTCCTCCTTGGGCCCCTCACCATTATCGGACCCACTTTTGCTACCTTCATTGTCATCGTCGTCATCGGAAGAGGCAAAAAGCCTTGCATCGGCTTCATGCATCTTTGCCTGAGCTATCTCCTCGGAAAGGTCGAAGCCCCGGACATGAGTCTCCTCGAGGGCTCTCTTCGAGATTGGCATTTTGCTAACTCGGCAGTCCATTGTGCTCGATCGATAGCCTCTCTCAGGTGTGCTTGAGCATCGATGTATGGCTACCGACTTGTCAGCCTGGGCCTTTGCTCTTTCGGCCTCAGTTTGGGCCTTAGTAAGTTCAGCTTCGAGTTCCTTGATCCTCTTGGCCTGAACCGAGCGCTTCTCCCTAGTGTTTTCTGAAGTTGGACATCGGCAGATGATAATTGAGCCAAGGCGATCTCTTTCTCCGCAGCAAAGCAGTCCATGCCTTCCTTCCACTAGTAGCAGTCAGCTTTTTCTTGATCGACCTCCTTCCGGAATAGCTCGATTTTCTCAACCTTTTGCTGTAACTGTGACATTGAAGCGTTAGTTTCCACCCTTGAATCGAGCCCATATTTTTTCAAGAGAATTGTTACCTGCTCGTTCAGCTCGGTTTCCTCCTTATGGGCTCTGGCCAAATCAGCTTGGAGGTCCCTGATCTCCTCATCCTTTTACCCACAGAGAAGCTTGAGAGCATTCTTCTTCTCTGAAAGCCTTTGGAGATTTGCCTCACATTGGCTTAAGTTGGCCCGAGACTTAGAGGAAGCATGTATGAGAAAAGATAGAAGTTAGACAGAAAGAAGGAAAAATGAAAGAAAACCACATCAGCAAAATCAATACTTACTCGACTCAGAAGGCGTTGGGCCTCTTCGAAGAGGTTGGATGCGTCGTTGAGATCGGAGGCATCCTCGACCCCGGTAAACTAATCCCGAAGGGGATCCTCCACACCGGGGACTTCGCCTATCTCGGGAGTCTTCATGGCCTGTGCATCCCTTATGGCCTCTTCAGAAAAGGCAGGCAGGGATGGCGAGTGACCTGTTGTCACTGCCCCAAGCGAGTCGCTCGGGGAGCTCTGTTCAGCTCTGTGGGTCTCAGAACCAGTCCCCTCTAGTGTGTTTGTCATTGGAAGAGGGACAACCTCGACCTCAGGTGATTCGGGGACTTTTCCTGAATCTTTCTTCGATATATCCTCATCACGAGGCAGGATCTCGACAATCACCACCGGTTTAGAGGACTTGGCAGTCTCTGTAGTCTTCCTCACTCGAGTCACCATCGCCGAGTCACCGTCCTTGTTTTCTTCTTCTTCTTCTCTCAGCCTTTTGACAGACTCCACAGTTAGAGGGATGACTTCCCCCTTTGGTTTCCGAGTTGCTCCATTTCTGGGTTTGGGGTCCTCGGATGTCGAGACCCTCTTCCTCTTATTATCTTTCCCCGGCTTCGAAACCGTGGCCATAGCCTCTTCCTCACTACTCGGAGACCTCAAGACTGCATCATTGTTCAGGCCTGCACAAAAAAGAACTAAGTAAGTAAAAGAAGTGTAACCAATGCCTCGGAAATAAGAAGAGGGAAACTTACCATGGTTCTTTGCTTTCCATCGGCATTTTGCCAAGTCCCGCCAACAGCGCTCAGCGTAGGAAGAAGTCTAAGCCAGCCTTCGAACCCACTCCTCGAGGTCAGGGACTGCTCGAGGCATCCAAGCAACCGCTGCACGGTGAAGGAAGATGATAAATGAAGAAAAAAATGAAACACGTGGAAATTAACAAGTAGAGTGCTACTTACGCTTCAGGTTTTATTTCTCGGGAAATGGCATTTTCTCCTTCGGGATAAGGTCATAAGTCCTCACCCGAATGAATCGACCCATCCACCCCCGGTCCTTGTCCTCATCGATACTCGAGAACAATGCCTTGGTCACTCGATGTTGCAGTTTGATCAACCCTCAAAAGATTCTAGGGTTGTATAACCTGATTAGGTGGTCGAGGGTGAACGGCAGCCCCTCGGCTTTATTGGTGAAGAACCGGAGTATGATCACAATACGCCAAAAAGAAGGGTGTATTTTGCCTAGAGTCACCTGATATTGATGACATAAGTCAATGATGACCGGATCGAGGGGGCCCAACATGAAAGTATAAGTGTAAACACTTAGGTACCCTTTCACGTGGGTAGTGATTCTTTCCTCAAGAGAAGGGATCTCTACAAATGTTTCCCCCAGTTGCAATACCTTTTGATATCCTCGAGATATCCCACATTTATCGAGCAGATATACCTCGATACGTGCTCACATCGACCAGGGACCGATGGAGTATTCTCGGTTTTGAAGTCAGATTTAAGAACACACGGGCCGGGAACATACTCCCCAGGGAGCGGTTTTGCCGGCATTTTATCACCGGCCGACCGTGAAGAAGAAGAGGAAGTTTTTTCCTTTTGTGGAATAGTTTTGGATGTTTTCGCCATTATATAGGTTGAAGAAAGAGGAAGGTAGTGAGTCTTGGTGGTTTGGAACTAGCGGCGATGACCCAAGTAGTAACGAATGAGAAGAATCTGAGAAAGATAAAAGTTTAGATGAACAGATGGAGAAGAAAGTAAAGTGTGAATCAATGAAAAGGAGCCCTATTTATGGATTTACGGTGGCGGTTCAATGGCACTAGTGGCCGACCGCCAACTGACGCTCATTATGGTGTGGGGANTAGATTTAAGAACACACTGGCCGGGAACATACTCCCCAGGGAGCGGTTTTGCCGGCATTTTATCACCGGCCGCCCGTGAAGAAGAAGAGGAAGTTTTTCCTTTTGTGGAACAGTTTTGGATGTTTTCGCCATTATATAGGTTGAATAAAGAGGAAGGTAGTGAGTCTTGGTGGTTTGGAACTAGCGGCGATGACCCAAGTAGTAACGAATGAGAAGAATCTGAGAAAGATAAAAGTTTAGATGAACAGATGGAGAAGAAAGTAAAGTGTGAATCAATGAAAAGGAGCCCTATTTATGGATTTACGATGGCGGTTCAATGGCACTAGTGGCCGACCGCCAACTGACGCTCATTATGGTGTGGGGAACCGTACCGACGGGACGTTTCAATCATTTCCATCGCCTACGTCACAAGGATGATATCATTGTCTATCGAGGTCAGAGAAAAATCGAAGGTTCAGTTCGTTTCTTATCATTATATTCCAAGAAACGAGGAGACTATCTGTATACGGTAGAAATTGGGGTTGCCCGATTTCACTATTTGATCGAGACCAGGACGTTGCATCAAAGAGCTAAGGCACTTAGTTTGAGATCGAAGTCTCGTTCAAAATCGAAGTCGTTATCAATCGAAGCTAGGGGAGATAGACTTCGAGTAACATCGGGGATATCTTAGTAACAGAAATAGCGAGATATCCGTGATTGGTCGAGGATCATGGCGTGAATCTTGGAACAGATCAAATCAGAAGCGGTTAATAGGTTGTTTATACGATTCCCTACTGTAATTAGAAGTATACCATAATTAGGATTCCTATGCTATATAAAGAGGAATTTTAGTCATTTGTAATCATCATTATTCACTGAGAAAAGGCTATACAATACTTTATTTCTTGCTAATTACTGTTCATCAGAATTGTTCATTCTTTACTGTTCTTGTATTATTACCACCTCAAGAGTACTTTAATTTGAGGTCGAGGTTCATCTTGCATACTGGTTTGTTTATTTCACTATTTAATTCAATCATTTTCTTTCTCATTTATCAATTGGTTTTGGGCGAAATCACATATCATTAAAACCACAATATAAGTTTAATTGTTATCCAAATTTTAGGGCAAACAATCTTACATAATCTAAAGTCTAGCTTACATATATAGAGACTACTCGAGAAACAATTGTGCATTGACACAACTAACATACTTGCTTAGTTTTTACATATTATCAAAATAAATAATTTAATAATACCGTCACATAATAACTACATCGACTTCGATAAAAAATGATGATCAATTTATGTTTAAGCCAACAAGACAATCACCATTAGATATGTCATGGACTGCTTTCCATCATCGACCCATGAACCCTTGGACGCGTCCCGTGGCGTCCCGGCAAGCCTCCCAACGCCTAGCGCCATGGTCGACTCCGTGGTCTTGGCAGCACCAAGTGACAAGCGCGCATGCGCCTCTGTTACCCCACCGATAATCAGTGCCAGCGCCCAGCGGCTGGCGAATGCCATCAGTGCCGCGTGCACAAACCATCATGTTGCTAAAAGTGCCCCAAGCACAGACAGTGCCCCGCGCGTAGATCCAATGCCAAGCACCAGCGCCCAGCCACTGACAGATCCAAATAGTGCCGCGCGCGCCCACAGCAATGCGCGCGCAGACCCTGCTGCTCAAGACAAAGTTGCTGCCATCGGACTTGCTTCCTTAGAAGACTAAGTCCTTTTCATTGTAATTATAGAGTAGTTTTACTTCATTCATTTTCAGTGTGCTTCTACAGCTTTCTTAGGTCAACTCATGTAACTTTGGTTTATTTTTTTTAAGCATTATTAAGGGGGACCAAAGCATTCAAACATTCAAGCATTCAAACAATTCTCTGTACTGGTGTCTCTCCCCCCCGACACCGCATTGCATCTTGTAATAGCTTTCATCATCATCAATACAATCATCAGCTTTCATCATCAGTTGCTCATTTTCCGCTGCTCAATTGCTCACGACATTGGTTTTCCCGTACGGCACTGACAATCTAGTCTAGCGTACGGCGAGGACCTCAGTTGGCGCATAGCAACCGCACTGACATCGGTTGCTTAGCCTTACGTCGCCCTTCCAAGGAACTTCAGGAAGGCGCCGCGTAACAGTTGGTATCAGAGCCTAGGCTCGACATCGGACGAGGGAACTCATTGCCATCATCATCACCATTTCTGACCATGGTGAATTTCGGGGATCGCATCACGACCCTAGAAGAGACGGTTGACGCATTACGGCCCATCGTGGATACGTTGCCTGATCTAAAAACCAGCCTAGTGCAAAGGTTGGACGACCTGGACCGCAGAATGCGGCAGGCCGAAATTGACATAGCAAACATCAGTCAAGACTCTGAGGAAGACCGGGAAACGGCTGCCGTCGAGGCAACCAAAATTCATGGCAAATTCGAGGACCTCCAACAGGAGCGTGCCGAGGATTTAGCCCATCGGGAACTAGAGGCAGACAGACTGACCGTCATGCAGCAAACCATAGACAACTTGACAGGCCAGCTCAATATTGTCAATGCTGCCCTTCAAAGCCTGCTCAAAGGAGGCGAAAACCACATCAGGGGTGCCATGAACATTGCCCCCATGCCACAGAAGCTGAAAATTCCGGAGCCCAAGCCATACAATGCAGCCCAGGATGCTAAAGAAGTGGAAAACTTCATCGTCGACATCGAACAATACTTCGATGTCGTTAGACAGTTGGAGGAATCCAAGAAGATAACAACTGCTGCCATGTATCTTCAAGGCAATGCAAAACTCTGGTGGCGAGTCAAATACGAAGCCATTAGGGCCGGTGAAGATACTCTACAGACATGGGCAGAACCGAAGGCCGCCATACGCCTGCAGTTCTTCCCCAAAAATGTGGAATACAATGCACGGAGAAAGTTGTGAACTCCGCCACACCAGGTCGGTACGGGACTACGTGCGTGAATTCTCCGCACTCATGCTAAACATACGGGATATGGGGGACAAAGGCAAACTATTCGCATTCACAGAAAGTTTGAAACCTCATGCTCGTATGGAACTGCAAAGAGAACGGGTAGATACCTTGCCCAAGGCCATTCAAGCTACAGAGTGCCTTGGAGATTATCAGTTGGAAACTCAGAAGGATAGGCCCCAGCCGCCTGTCCGAGGGGGATACAACGGGAGCCCACCTAGCAATGGTGGCCCCAACAGAAACGGAGGAGATCAAGGTGCATCCAAATCTAAGACTCATTCCTCAAGCAGCAATAGTGCTGCATCAGTTAACAATAAGTAGGGGAGAAAACCCCCATTAGAATGCCGTCATTGCGACGGGGAACATTGGAACAATCAATGTCCCAATACATAGATTAATGCTCAACAAATTGTTGAAAACGAGTCAGATACTGACGACTCAGATGGACCCGATCAAGTAGGTGCCTTCAACGCATTTGTTGGCTCCATTCATGATACCTTGGCAGGAACCAGTGCTGGTAACCCCAAAAAGAATGCATTCCCAATCGACAAGAAAGGGAAAGGAAAGGCGGACGAGAGGCCTCCCACATCAAAAAAGAGGACCTTAATGTTCGTTGATATGAAAGTAAATGGCATACCTATTCGGGCATTGATAGACAAGGGTGCTAGCCACAACTACCTGGCCTCAACTCAGGTGCAACGCCTCGGTCTAGCAGTGCAAAAATGCAAGGGTCGTGTCAAGGCTATCAACTCTCTATCTCAGCCAGTGAGTGGAATAACCCAAGAAGTGAGAATGAAGCTTGGCCCATTCAAGGGAATATTTGACCTACGCATAGCTATCATCGATGACTTCAAATTGATAGTGGGGTTGGAATTCCTTAGGCAAACAAACACCATCCCGGTACCATATGCCAACATACTCCTAATGATGGGAGATAACTGGGCCAAACCCCGCACCATACCGTGCATACCCATGAAGATGGCCACTGGAAACATCACGGCCATGTAGTTAAAGGAGGGAACCAACCGACTTGAACCTATGGTTCCAACTGCCCTCAACATCATCAAACAGACTTCAGATCATCGGCATCCAACAGCTCATGACGCCCCTCATCGTGTGAAGACTTGTCAAGCATTCCAAAAGGACAAGTCAGATCACTCAGCACAAGCGGGACACTTGGAGCCACTACCTGTCCCACAGAGACCTTGGAAAAGCATTTCCCTGAATTTCATCACATGATTACCCAGGGTCGGAAATCATGCAACCATCATGGTGGCAGTAGACCAATTTTCCAAGTATGCTACCTTCATCGCAGTCTCACAGAACATATCAGCAGAAGATACAGCTCGACTCCTTTTTTCTCAGGTTGTCAAACATTAGGGTATGCCCAGCAACATTATTAGTGACTGTGACCCATGCTTCACTAGAAAATTTTGGACCCAACTCTTCAGTTGCCTCGGATCCAAATTGACTTACAACTCAAACCATCATCATCATCCAACATATGATCAAACAAACCGGTTCAATGACATGCTGGAGGAATATCTCCGCCAATTTGCAACCGGGTCACAAACACATTGGGTGAAGCTTCTGGATGCTGCTCAGTTGTATTTCAATTCACAAAAGTGCGCTCATACAAACAAAAGCGCTTTTGAAATTATTACCGGATAGCAACCGCTACTCCCACAAAATATGAATGCACCAAACATGCCATCATCTCATCGAGCTGCCAGTTTCTCGATAGAATGGGGGCAAACTTTGAAGATAGTGTGGAGCTATCTTGTCAATGCCCAAGAGAGGGCAACGAGGTATGCCGAACAAAACCTTCACTTTGCCCAACATCAAACAGGGGACAAAGTGATGGTACGAACCCCGGGGCGGAACTTGTTTGCAAAGAGGACCCATGATCCTCGCCTATTGCAAAAATACATCGGGCCCTTTTCCATTGAAAGGTGCATCGGGAAATCCACATACCAGCTGAACACACCAGCCTGGTGGAAAATCCATCCAATCTTCCATGGCAGCCGCCTCAGGCCATTTTAGAAATACATGGAAGATCATTCAGAAAGACATCTCACAACACCGAGGGGAACAGACCTCCCAACCAACAAGAGCCTGACCAATCATCATCATCCTGCAGGTAAGGCTTCGAGGATGTCGCCAACTCAGGTGGGAGAGAATGTCATGGGCTGCTTTCCATCATCGACCCATGGCCCCTTGGACGCGCCCCGTGGCGTCCCGGCAAGCCTCCCAACGCCTAGGACCACGGTCGGCCCCGTGGTCTTGGCAGCACCAAGTGACAAGCGCGCATGCGCCTCTGTCGCCCCACCGATAATCAGTGCCAGTGCCCAGCGGCTGGCGAATGCCATCAGTGTCGCGTACACTAACAATGCCGCGCGCACAAACCATCATGTTGCCAAAAGCGCCGCAAGCACAGATAGTGCCCTGCGCGCAGATCCAATGCCAAGCACCGGCGCCCAGCCGCTGGCAGATCCAAATAGTGTCGCGCGTGCCCACAACAATGCGCGCGCAGACCCTGCTGCTTAAGACAAAGTTGTTGCCATCAGACATGCTTCCCTAGAAGACTAAGTCCTTTTCATTGTAATTATAGAGTAATTTTACTTCATTCATTTTCAGTGTGCTTATACAACTTTCTTAGGTCAACTCATGTAACTTTGGTTTATTTTTTTAAGCATTATTAAGAGGGACCAAATCATTCAAACATTCAAGCATTCAAACAATTCTCTGTACTGGTATATCTCCCCCCTCCCCCCGACACTGCATTGCATCTTGTAATAACTTTCATCATCATCAATACAATCATCAGCTTTCATCATCAATTGCTCATTTTTCGCTGCTCAATTGCTCACGACATTGATATTTCCATACAACACTGACAATCTAGTCTAGCGTACGGCGATGACCTCAGTTGGCGCATAGCAACTACACTGACATCGGTTGCTTAGCCTTACGTCGCCCTTCCAAGGAATATCAGGAAGGCGCCACGTAACAGATAGTATGATTGACTCAGGTTCCCAACTATGCATCTTGCCTCCTTTTTTATGTCAAAGATGTTCAATAATTGTAAACTTGTAATCACTACTGCAATTACGTTGCTGAAATAGTAATACTCCTTCGTTTTGAACATATTTTCTTTTTGTTTTGTTTAAAAAATTATGACTCATTTTTAAATTTGGAAAAAATTTAATTTAAACTTACAATTCTACTTTAATAATAAGCTTTTATAATCAGACAAATACTCTGAGCCCCTTTTTGACTTGTTTAGGACTACAAATTCCAAAAGTCTTCATTTTTTCTTAAACTTCGTGTCCAGTCAAACATATTTACATAAATTGGAGCAATATATATTTTCTTTCCTCACTTTATTTTCTAGTAGTCTCTCGCTCTTCCTCGGTTTTTATTATTTATAAAAATGACCTTCGTTGATCATTGTGCAAAAAGTAACAATTTAAGTTCGATATCCTAAAGTCTCGCTCTTCTGTACAGCAGCCCGACCGATAGAAAGATCAGCAAATTATTAATTTTAATATGTGTCCCTTTAAATCAGTGATTTGAAGGAAATTATCAAATACTAGCAATAGTATCATTTGAATATTAAAAGGAGGAGAGTAGCTAGTGTGCTTCTCTTTATCTTCCACCATCGCCACTTTTCTTTAAAAGTGGCATTTGGTGGGTAGTATTTGTCTTCTTGGATAATTGAAAGCACTACTCACTTTTGAAAGCTAATTAATTCTTACGTAATTCATCTTTTAAAATTCCAACTTAGAAAGACAATCACGACCTTGTTAATCGAGCTTGATAACCTCTTTTTTAGCTTATTAACTTCTTGTTGAGCTCTCAAGTTTTTTGTTGGATTTAACCATTTCACATTTGAAATTTACTGATCCGGCTAAATTTTTACTTATTGGAAAAACCTTTCTTCCGTACTTGCATAAGTTTACTAGCTAATAACATAATAAAAGGACCTATTGTATATGCACGTTATTTTGTTTATTAGATATTTTTCTAATTTGTTGTTAGTTGTTGCATTTGTCATCCTTGTACGAGAAGGAGCATCTTTATGAACTGTATTTTTACTTCTATAATTACGTGCAAAGTTATTGTTGTATCTCCGGTAAACCTTAAAGATCTAATTTCATCGTATGGTCACACAATATTTATGCAACAAAATCATGAAACTAGTTTTTGTAACAAAGTAATCATTCAACTTTGCTTAAGTATTAAAGAAAGTTAAACTATTTTTTGTAACAAAAAATCAGACAACTTTGCCTGAATCTTACATTATGTCATAAAACAATTCTTTTGTAATTAAAAAGCCACTCAATTTGCAAGGAGATGTCGAAAATATGAAGATAAGCTAAAAACAAAGGGGGCATAGTGAAACTTATTGTTAGGGATCATTTTAGTTAATTAAGTAGTAGTATATGAAACTTATTGACACTGATATATTGTCTCTTTTGTCTTTTTATTTTCTTGAGCCGAGTGTATATTGAAAACAGTCTCTCTATCCCATCGGGTAGAGGTAAAGTCTGCGTGCACACTACCTTCCTCAGACCCCACTTGTGAGACTATATTGGAGGGTTGTTGTTGTTGTAAGTACTAGTATATGAATCCACTATGACTAACTCTTTAGACTAGGTGCCCACACAAAAGAAAAGTGGCGCCTCTCACCTTTCCATGATTTAATTATATAAAACCATAAAGCATAAGGATTGAATTCCTTAGAGTAAAATATTGGTAATCATTTATCTCTAAGCTTGCCACTCTACTTTAAAACAAAATCGTCCACATAGTTTGAATGTTCTCTGGTGCAATAGAGAGAGAGAGATAGGGCGAAGGTATCATTGCTTCTATGATCATTTCGAAGAAAGAGAAAGAGAGACAGAAAAAGAGCAGATTTCAGATTAAAACTTTTCTGAACAACACATAATGGATGGTCTCATGCTACTCAAGACAATTTGTCTCTTCTTCTTTCTCATTTCTACTTCTCTCTTGTCAACTTCATGTGCAGGTAGGTTTATTGAGTTAAACGCGTCCAATTTATATTGGACCTTTGATTATGCTTGAAGTTTCGCTGCAACATTTTTGGTTGTCCCCTCTATATATATATTCAGTCGAATGACTTCTTACTTATTCTTCTCGAGAAAAAATTATACCTCTCTTCCAACATTATGCCAACTTAGTTACTATTTTGTTTCCATCGATACCTTCGTGCTATTAAACGGAAATAAGTCTTATCCAAAGAAATAACATATACTCGCTCTGTCCCATTTTGTGTGACATATTTACTATAATTAGAGTCAAAGAAGGTTTTCTATGACCTATGTTTTTTGCAATGGCTTCTGGTGCAACAAGCAAATACCTTTTAAGATTTTTGAAATTTCTATGTCCTATGTAGAACGGAAGGAGTACTTATTCTAGTACTAGAGAAAAAGCTAGCCAAAGAAACAGCACTGCATGCAGTGCTCTAAGTAGTCAACTTGACTTTGGTTGTGCAAATCATAGTTTTATGAAATACTAGTCTTGTATCAAAGTGGGTTGCTCTGATGGTAAGCACCCTCCACTTCCAACCAAGAGGTTGTGAGTTCGAGTCACCCCAAGAGCAAAGGTGGGTAGTTCTTGGAGGGAAGGATGCCGAGGGTCTATTGGAAACAGCCTCTCTATCCCAGGGTAGGGGTAAGGTCTGCGTACACACTACCCTCCCCAGACCCCACTAGTGGGATTATACTGGGTTGTTGTTGTTGTTGTTGTTGTATTTAGGTCTATATATACCATCTCAAGTAGAAGGAACTAGCTTAATTCTTTGGAAGTGTCAGATTATTTCTTTAGTCGAGTTAAATTATTGTGAAAGTGTGGTCATTTTCATAAGCTGTCTGTCAATCAACCTTTTTTCTTTTTATATAAATCTAACGAAGAAAAAGCAGGCAAAGTGAGTCTATGGCGCTTTTTATACAAGTTTTTCGTTTTGAACAATGATGCAGGTCGACAGTCGAGATTTGTAAGCAACTTTGAGAAAGAAGAGCTGGGTGGAACTCATTATAAGGTCTGCTTTACCTGTTGGTTTACTTATTTTGGATTGTCAATTGATGAGTAAAGCAAGAAACTATGAGGAGTAAAAAGCGAGAAATGAAGTTTAATCTCTTTCAGTCCTTCATGATTTAACATAAATTGATTATTCATTGACAATATAAGGCCACGGAAAAGAGAATCTCAGGTGACCATTCATAATAATTGGAATAAATTGCTCCCTGTCCCATTTTATGTTGCTACTAAGTATTGAAAGAAAAAAAAAAGGAAAAAAAAAAACTTTTGAAACTATTAATCTAAAATAAACAATATACATTTATATGTCTATAAATCATTTCGTTAAAGAAAAACATGAGAGGTTCATAGATCAGTTATTTTTAAATATAGAAAGGTGACATTCTTTTTTAGATAAATTAAAAAAAAAAATGTAGCACATAAATTGGGGCACAAGGAGTAATAACATTGAAAACTAAGGCAAGTTGCCTGTTATAATTGATTGAAATAGTATAATCTTTTTTATACTATTGTAATATAAATAACACCAATCCATGACAGGAAGTGTCAGTAGGAGAGCAATTACACCATGAGGAGATGAGTGAAATCCATGAAAGGCTTCTTAAGGCCAACACAAAGGATTATGGGAGATATGATCCAGCACCTGCCCTTTCTAAGCCTCGTTTCAAGCTCATACCCAACTGATCTATGTGATTTCGAAACAATTATATGTATGAGGAATATATTTGGCCAAGTCTCCAGACCATTTTAGGGTTTGTGAACCGCTAGTACGAGTTAAATTATGAACCCTAGTGCTATGTCTTAATATATGTTTGCAGCTGTAATATACTATCCTTTTATGTTTATATATTTTCTATGAACTGGATGTTTGTACGTCTGTAGTATTCTCTGTATGATTATATGAAAAAATAAAACTTCTGTATGTTCTTGCTCTAATTTGTGCACCAACTAAAATTAGTTTCATGAATACTCAGTATTCCATGTAAGCAATGTTTTCGTATATAGAAAATGAAACGACCCGGCCGGTCGTTTTGAGAGTTATAGCCACGTTTCCCATTTACTGTTCCTTTTGTGCTTTATAGCTGTTATGTGACTTGCCGGGTTAGTCGGTTCGGGTCCGGAGAGATTTCACAATGAATTGAGACACTTAATCTCAAGGTTGAAAAAAGCTTAAGATGAAATGGTTGACCGAATGTTGACTTATGAGTAAATGACCCCCGGAATGGAGTTTTGATGTTTATGTTAGCTCCGTTGGGTAATTTTGAACTTACAAGAGTGTCTGAATTGTGATTTGGAGGCCCGTAGTTGAATTAGCTTGAAAAGGCGACAGTTAGTTTTGAAAAGTTTGACCAGGAGTGAATATTTTGATATCGGGGTCGGATGCCGATTCCGGAAGTTGGAGTAGAACCGTGGTATCATTTGTGACTTGTGTGCAAAAATTTGGGGTCCATCGCACGTGATTTGAAAGGTTTCGGCATCGTTTGTAGAAGTTGGAATTTTCTTAGTTTCAATAGGCTTGATTTGGAGTGTGATTCTTATTTTTGATGTTGTTTGATGTGATTTGAGGGCTCGACTATGTTCGTATCGTATTTTTAGACTTGTTGGTACATTCAGACGGGGTCTTGAGTGGCTCGGGTGTGTTTCGGGGTGAGTTTTGAGCGAGTTTGGGCGTTTCGGCACTCTGATGATTTCGGAACTTTTGAAGTGCGCGAGAACATTTTGGACTGCTGAGGCAAAGCCTCAGGTGCGGACCTTAGAGGCAAAATGCATATCTTAGAGGAAATTCCAGACCGCGGAGAGAATGTACGGACCTCAGAAATCCTCTTGCGGCCGCAGAAAAAAGATATCTGCAGGTTCGATGGTCTGACTTCGGAAGCTGATATCTTTTAATATATAAGGAATTTGGCGATAATCCAAAAATGAAAGTTGTATCCATTTGAATCTAGTTTTCAGAAAGTTAAATCATTCATCATTTAGACATTTATACGAAAAGTTATAATCAATTTACTGAAGGATGATAGTGCAGCCACCTTTGAAGTGCGACCGCACAATTTGGACTTGCGGCCGCACAAACAAATGTGCAGTCAGCACAATGAGAGGTCAGATTATGTACTATATAAACGAGGTGGTTTAGGGCATTATTTCACGTTTGGACTTTGGGAGCTCGGTTTGTGGCGATTTTTCGTGGGGTTTTCAAGAAATTCATCGGTGTAAGTGATTCTAACTCGGATTTTGTTATTATACATGAATATATCATTGGTTTCATCATTAATTAGTACTTTGAGATGGAACTTTGGGAAAATTGCAGAAACTTCATAAACTATAATTTGGGGATTTGAAGGTCGAGTTATGATCAGATTTGACTAATTTTGGTTTTTGGACTCGTGGTCGAATGGGTTTTCCGATTTTGTGACTTTTACCCGATTCCGATACGTGGGCCTGGGTCCCAAGTTGACCCATCAGTTTTATAGCCCGCTCCGACCCATGAAGCCCCCTCAAATCAAAGAGATCTCAACGTAACTTATCTAGAAATTTACTTAGTTGCCCCATCATTAGTTTTTGTATCTAAGTTTAAAAATGAAAATTAAGGTATTTAAGTTTTAATGTAAAAATGAATAATTTTGTATATGAATTGTGGTGAAATTTACTTTTTTTTTTCAATTTACAAATTTTAAATACTAATTTATTATTTAAGAAAATATATTTTGATTCTCAAAATACTAATAGTATTTATTTAACTTTTATACACCTCTGTATAAAAGGTAAAAGGCTTTGCTTGATGAGCATATGGTTCTAAGATATTGATCGAGTTGGGTTATGATCCATTGTTTAGCCCATCTTGACTCAGCCAATCTTAACCCAAGTAAACTTTGGGATGGGTTGGGCAATGACTCATTTATTGACCTAACCCATCTTGACCCGTCCAAATTCAGTCCAATCCGCCCATTTGCCACCCCTATACGTAACTTAATGTTCCGAAGAAAAAACCCTAATATATCTATAGTGATAATCAGTGAAGAACAAATTGGAGAACTTTTAGGGACAAATTAAGGATAAGTTTCAGAATAGGATTCCCCATTTTTTAGAGTAGCTTTTGTATATTTGTAGTAGAATTTATAATTTCAATACAAATTGTAGATTATGGAATACATGTCTTATAAATCCACAAGTAACTTTGAAAATTTTTCATATTCTATTTGTGCAAACCTCTCTCTTAATACAACAACCCAGTATAATCCCTAGTGGGGTCTGGGGAGGGTAGTGTGTACGCAGACCTTACCCCTACCCTGGGGTAGAGAGGCTGTTTCCAAATGACCCTCGGCATCCTTCCCTCCAAGAACTTCCCACCTTGCTCTTGGGGTGACTCGAACTCACAACCTCTTGGTTGGAAGTGGAGGGTGCTTACCATCA
This sequence comes from Nicotiana otophora, assembly GCA_000715115.1. Taxonomy (NCBI): domain Eukaryota; kingdom Viridiplantae; phylum Streptophyta; class Magnoliopsida; order Solanales; family Solanaceae; genus Nicotiana; species Nicotiana otophora. The sequence continues at coordinate 57,207 of AWOL01S0020188.1, forward strand.
AACCTCTCTCTTAATACACTTCCAATTACCCAATTAACCATTCCCCAAGATTCTTATGTTGTAAGAATTCTGAATTCCCTCTTCCTTGTGGTGATGGTAGTGTTAAAATAGATGATAGGGTTAAAATGACTTTTTCACTACTGATAGATTCCGAAGGGAGGAAAGAAGATGTACTATGACTGTATATACTTTGTATAGCCGTGAATAACAATGGATACATTGTTATACAGTACATATACGTTCTTTATGCATATATAAACACACACACATACTTGCGGAGATGGTTGATTAAATTTTAAAAAGGTTTTGGATTGAATTGGAATACTTAGTTTCATGGTTAGAAGCTTCAGTTATAAGAATTGACTAAGATTTGACTTTTATATAAATGACCTCGTATTGGTAATTTAATGGTTCCAATAGGTTTGTATGGTGATTTTGAACATAGGCATATGTTCGGATTTAGATTTAGAGGTTCCTATGATGATTTGACTCTTTTTGCAAAAAGTTGGTAATTTGAAGGTTTAGATATTTCATAAGTTTGACCATGGATTAACTTTGTGGCTGTCGGATTCGGATTGTTGTTCTAGTATTTGGAATAGGTCTATTTTATCATTTGAATTTTTTATACAAAGTTTGGCCTCATTCTGAGTTGGTTTGGTAGGAATCGAACACTTGATTGTGAATATTGAAGTTCTTGAGTTTTAAGGCTAGCATAATGTGTGTTGGTGTTCGATTCGTGAATTTGGATGTTATTTTAATGCTCTGAGATTGCAAATGAGTTCGTATGAGGTTTATAAACTTGTGTAGATATTTGGTGTGGGGCCCGAGGGGCTTGGCTATCTTCCGGAAGAGTTTGGAAAGAGCTTCACTTTTGCTAGTGCTGCAGACCTCGCATTTGCGAGGGTCCACAATTGCGGACACCTTATCGCATTTTTAATTACTGGTTGCCATGAGAGAAGTCGCAATTGTGAGGTAGTTAGGCGCATTTGTGACATTGGCTGGCAGCTGGGAACTTTGCAATTGCGAAGTTGGGGATCTTATTTGCGACATTGCTAGAGGCAGTCTGGGATCGCATTTGCAAGCTCAGGGTCGTATTTGCGAGCCTCTGGTCGTAAATGCGACATCTGCAGTTGGTTATAAGTTGAGCATTTCGGAACTTAGACTCATTTTCTCATATTTTGAGCCATAGACTTTATGAGGGGCGAATTTTGAGGAGGATTTTCATACGAAGCTATTGGGTAAGCAATTCTCACTTGATTTTGATATTATATCTTGATTTCTCATGAAATATTTACACCAAAATCATGAAATTTGGAAGGCAATTTTTGGTAGGCTTTTTACTATGTTTTGAAAAACAAAAGGTGATAATTTGAGAGTCTATTTGGATTGATTTTAGGATCATATCACATATTTTGGACTCGTGAGGTTATGGGTAGTCGGGATCTACCCCTTGATTTAGATTTTGACCGTGCAGGCCTAGGGTTGTGTCACGACCTAATTTAGGATTATGACCGGCACTTAGGAGCAAGTGCCCCTAAGTAAGCCTTACCGATATTTTACAGAAAAACGAACATAGTTTCTTCTATTTTTGGGACTATCCAATAATTTCCCTGTCTCAAATCAACAACCAAACATCCTAATATCAATCCAAACAACAATAACTTTATCAATTAACCCAAACAAATATCTACTATTAATAATCCACCCACTAACAGCTAGAAATACTAATTTATCTCCAACTTTGATAATAAAGATAGATACTCAACATAAGTGTATAATGACAAGAATACTCATGAAACTAATAGAATGACTACGGAGCGACTCTAAGAATTCAAAAAAAAAGATCATAACAATAAATAAAATCTCCGCCCCGCGCAAACAAGTGCGAGACTCACCAAGAACTATCAACTTGTGCGCTCTAATTAACGAAATCCTTGCCTGTGTAACTGTTGTCTCTATTAAAAAGAATAGCGGGGAGTGAGTCGCTAGTTCAGTGAGTAATAACACTTAATCAACAACCGTTTTTATTGGGAACAAGTCAGAAAATATGCTAGTATATTAAATAGAAAATATCATAAAAATACCCTTTAAGAAACAATAAATAATTTTTAGTCTCATCATGTTTTTATTGTAGTATAATACAATTAACGATTCAGTAATAAGCTCGGTAACCGCTGTATAATATCAATATTCACATTTGGGAAGTTTCAATGAACAGATCATGCAATCATTATAACGGTGGACTTCTTCGTAAGAAGTCAAATATAACGGTAGTCCCTACTCGAGAAAAATTAGTAACGGTATGCTAGTTCTACCTTCCCGCTAGCGAGGGCTGTAACGGTAATCGGTAATTACAAGGTGCACCAGGTCTAACGAACCCGCCGTTAGCTACGAGATCCTTCAATGTCTACTCCCATTTATACTTGTCTCTGTAATCCGTATATACTCGTATAAAATATTTTTAAAAAATATAGAGCATTTCAGTTCTTATCAAATCATATAATTTCATTTCGATAACAGTAAATTCAAGTAACGGTAAAACAGATCTAGTGACAACGAAAATATTTAAAACAGTTGTAATAATCTCAAATAACTATTTCTGTATCATATTGAGTAAAGGACTTGTCCCACATGCAACTCAAAATAATCGGTAACATATTCATGTTAAAAATTATGTGTAAATCATGCATGTTATGAAAATACAAATTGCGGTAAGATTACTACTCATAGTACTTCGTGTGAAATACCAAACTCATCACCTCGAACGATCCGTACGACTTTCTTCAATTAATCTATAACCACATCAATACCGATCTCGTGTTAATTACCTCATTTAGGCTAAATTCATCACTAATTTAGGATACCCAATCCTCCGAGTATTACATTTTATCATAAATTCGCCGAATTATATTTACCCGTTCTATGAGTAATGTAGATTAGTCCAAAATCCTTTAAATAAAAAGGCAATTTATATAGTTTATTCCCTGTACTACTCAATTTTCGTAATCATGTATATAAGTTGAAACTGAAATAACATTACTGTCCATAATAATCCTTCTTAATTAGTACTTATCCTTTATACTCAATAAACTGTATAATACAGACAATATTTCAAGAAAATTCCAAAAAGATTACCTTTTCTCTAAGCCGTGTAGTACCTACACAGAGAGCAATTATAAAATTCACCAAACGTTATTGATCGAAGCTTTTCTAACCAAAGATTTAGTGCTTCAAGCTTTTTCCTCCTTGCTGAAATTCTCCACGTTGGTGAAGCATAAAGCTTCATATCTTCTTCAATTCTACTCTTTCTTTATTTAGGGTTTTTATTTTGTTTTCTGTTTTCTACAAAAGCTTAAGTACGGCACTTTCCCCTTCCCAATTCCCTTTATTCCTCTTTTATAATATAATGCCCAATTCCTTTTTTTTTTAATTAAATGACCAATAAGCCCCTAACTTAAATATGGGTTACTACATTCTTCCACCTTATGAAATTCAGTCCCCGAATTTACCTTTAGTACGTACCTGTAGACTGAAATAAGTGAGGATACTTGACTCGCATAACATCTTTCACTTCCCTCGTAGCTTCTTCAACTTTATGATTTCTCCATAAGACTTTCACGAACAATATTTCTTTTGACCGTAGTTTTCTTACTTGTCTATCAACAATAGCCATCGGCTCCTCCTCGTAAGACTTCTCATCAAGCGGTAGAGTCGGTGCTTTAAGCACCTGAGATGAGTCTGATATGCATTTTCTTAGCATTGGGACATGAAACACTTGATGAATAAAGGATAATTCAGGTGGAAGTGCCCAACGATAAGCCATAGCTCCCACTCGGTCAAGTATTTCATATATTCCTATAAACCTAGGGCTCAACTTGCCTCTTTTCCCAAACCGCATCACACCTTTCATAGGGGAGAATCATAGGAACACTTGGTCTCCAATTGCGAACAATAAGTCTCCTCTTCTCTTATCCGCATAAGAGTTTTTTGTCTGCTTTGAGCTGTAAGCAATATCTGTCTGATCAAATGGACCTTGTCCATAGCTTCTTGTACTAAGTCGGGTCCCAATAAGTTAGTCTCACTAGCTTAAAACCATCCGATAGGAGGACGACATCTTCTACCATATAATCTTCGTACGGTGCCATTTGGATATTGGACTGGAAGCTATTGTTTAAAGCAAATTCAGCTAAAAGTAGATAAGCGTCCCAACTACCTCAGAACTCAAGAATGCAAGCTCTTAACATATCCTCCAAGATCTGTATAGTACGTTCAGACTGCCATTCTGTCTGTGGATGAAATGTAGTGCTAAGATCTACTCGTGTACCCAGTGCTTCTTGAAACATTTTCCAGAAGTGTGAGGTAAATTGTGATCCTCTATCAGAGATGATGGATATTGAAACTCCGTGAAGTTGGAAAATTTCGTTCATAAATATATGTGCATACCTCACTCCACCATATGTAGTCTTCACTGGTAAAAAGTGTACTGATTTTGTCAATCGATCTACAATCACCCTTACAAAGTCATAACCTCTAAGGGCTCGTGGCAGCGCGGTGATAAAATCCATAGTAATTCTTTCCCATTTCCACTCTGGAATCTCAATTTGTTGTAGTAGTCCTGCGGGTCGCTGATGCTCAGCCTTGACCCGCTGACAAGTCAAACAGTTAGAAACAAAGTTAGCAACATCTTTCTTCATAACTTCCCACCAATAAAATTGCTTTAGGTCATGGTACAGTTTTGTGGATCTAGGATGTATAGTGTATCTAGAGTGGTGAGCTTCTTCAAGAATAGCCTGTCTTAACCCATCTACGTTTGCTACACATAGTCTGTCACCCATTTGATGAACACCATCACTTTCAACAATCATATCCGTGTTTTTACTAGCTAAGGCCTCATCTCTGTATTTGCATAATCGCTCATCCTCATAGTGGGTGGCCTTAATGCACTCAACTAATGAAGACTTAGCTTGAGCACAAGCCAACAATGCCTCTGAATTTCTCACACTAAATGTGATACCTGTATCTTCTAGTCTATGAATATCTTTGGCCAAAAGTCTCTTTGTAGGAGCTATATATGACAAACTCCCCATATATTTTCTGCTCAATGCATCAGCCGCCACATTGGCTTTTCCAGGATGATACAAAATAGAACAATCATAGTCTTTGAGTAGTTCCATCCACCGACGCTATAGAAGATTCAGATCTCTCCGCTGAACGATATACTTCAGACTTTTATGATCAGTATAAATATCACACGTTTCTCCGTATAGGTAATGCCTCCAAATATTTAGAGCAAATACCACTGCAACCATCTATAAATAATGTGTAGGATAGTTTTGCTCGTGATTTTTCAATTGTCTTGAAGAATAAGCTACAACACGACCATTTTGCATGAGAACACATCCTAATCCCACCCTCGAGGCGTCACATAATATTGTAAATCCTCCAGAATCTGATGGTAAGGCTAATATTGATGCAGTTGTCAAACATGTTTCGAGTTTCTGAAAGCTATGCTCACATTCCTCCGTCTACTGAAACTTTGAATTTCTTTGTGTTAGCTTAGTCAGTGACGCTGCTATTTTGGAGAAATCCTGCACAAAACACCTATAATAGCCTGCTAAGCCTAAAAAGCTACGAATTGCTGTAGGGGAAGTAGGCCTGGGCCATTTATGCACATCTTCTGTCTTCTTAGGATCTACCATAATTCCATCTTTGGATACAACATGCCGTAGAGATGCTACCGAGTCTAGCCAAAATTCACACTTCGAGAACTTAGCATAAAGCTGATGTTCTCGCAATGTCTACAACACAACCCTAAGATGATTCTCGTGTTCTCCTTGGCTACGAGAATATAACAGGATATCATCAATAAATACTATTACAAATCTATGCAAAAACGGATTGAACACCCTATTCATTAAATCCAAGAATACAGCTGGAGCGTTAGTCAGTCCGAAAGGCATCACCAAGAACTCATAGTGCCCGTACCAAGTCATGAAAGCAGTCTTAGAAATATCTTCATCTTTGATTATAAGCTGATGATAACCAGATCGGAGGTCAATCTTTGAAAAGTGGGTAGCTCCTTGTAACTGATCAAACATGTTGTCTATACGAGGCAAAGGATATTTATTGCGTATTGTTATCTTGTTTAACTGCTTGTAGTCAATGCACATTCTCAGAGATTCGTCTTTTTTCTTTACAAACAATACTGGTGCACCCCATGGTGATACACTAGCTCTAATAAAGCAGATCTAACAAATCCTGTATCTATTACTTTAGCTCCCTTAACTCTGCTGGTGCCATCCGATATGGGGGTATCGATATTTGTTGCGTGTCATGTGGAAAATCAATACCAAAATCTATTTCTTGTACTGGAGGCAATCCTGGTTAATCCTCAGGAAATACATCAGAAATATCTCTCACTACCGGTACATTTTCTATACTAAGTGTTTCCTTTCTTGTGTCATTTACAATAGCCAAGAGACTCAAGCAACCTTTCTTCAGAAGTCGTTGAGATTTCATAAAAGATACAACTTTGCAAATCTCTGGAACTTGACTCCCCCTTAGAATAAAACTGGGTTCATTTGGTATCTCAAACTTAACTATCTTTGCATGACAATCGACGATAGTATAGTAAGAAAATAACCAATCCATTCCTATCAGCATGTCAAAGTCAATCAAATCAAGTACATTAAGGTCAGCTAGAGTATCTCTACCCTCAACCCGAATCTGACAAGCATGATACACGTATTCAGCTAATAGAGACTCTCCAACATGAGTAGCAACTAGAAAAGGATCATCCAATAGCTCAGGATGTCTACTAAACCTCAAAGAAAAGTACAAGGACACATATGAGTGAGTAGATCCCGGATCAATCAATGCAAGTGCATCAAATGAATAGATAGAAAGAATACATTTAACCACAATATTCAAGGCATGAGCATCATGTCTAGTAAATGCAAAAACTCTCGCCTGACCTCTACCAGCATTCCCTTGTCTTTGATTCATAGTAGCACAATCTCCAGCACCTCGACCTCTATTGCCTGTACCTATAGCACCTGAAGTATTACGAGTGGTCTGAGTAGGTGCAGCTGACTGAATAGAAGCTTGGATGAAATTTCTCGGAGGTTGAGGGAAATCCCTCAAGTGATGTCCCGACTGGCCACACCGAAAGCACTCTCCAGTTAGAACACGACATTGGCCCAAATGTGATCTACCACAAGTCTGGCAGACTGGAGTAGTGGCATATATTTGCCCAGAATTACGATGTCCAGATAATGATGGTATCCTAGTACCCTATCTGTAATGTGGTCTGTATGTGGACTGTGAAGACATGTGCGTCCCAGTCTAAGAACCCTGTTATTGTTGTCCCTGATTTTTTACTCTTCGATTAACACTAAAACCGCCACTGAAAGACCCTCCTATTTTGGCCTTCTTACGTAAATCACTAGCTGCACGCTCAACACGTCCCTTGTTTTCAATCTTTCTAGCAAGGTCAACTCCATCAGAGTAGGATAAGGTCTTCATCTATGGGGCTACTACAGTTTATAGACAACTAACCAATCCATCAACAAACCTCTGAACTCGAGCTTCTTCAGTAGGCACTAAGTAAGGAGCATATCTAGCCAGCTTACAAAACTGGGTATTATATGTTGACACATTCATATCTAGAGTCTGAACCAATATCTCAAAGTCTCTAGTATATTTTTGCATCAGACTGTTTGGAAGAAAATGATTCACGAACAACTTAGTGAAATCGTCCCATGTTAGTGGTGTTGCTCCTGCTGGCCTTCCTAGCAACACAGTTTCATGCCATGTATTGGCCATATCCTCTAGTTTGTATGCTACGATCTCCACAACTCTCTCACTAGAAAATCCTAGAGCACGTAATTCCTTGAGTGTCCCATCCAAGAAACTTTGAGGATCTGCTGAATTATCAGAACCTGTGAATTTTGGTGATTTCCATTTCAGGAACTCTTGTAGGGATACTTCCTTATTCCCAAAAGTCTAAGTCTGTGCAGGTGCTTGTATCAGTAAAGTAACCTGAGGAGCTGAATTTCTACCCTGAGTCGGCATCAATGCCTCTAACACATTCAATAACTTTGTCATTACGTCTGCAAGTAAGGCAACAATAGGTACAACAGTTGGCACTGGTGATGGAGCATCCTGAACCCCCTGTTCTTGCACTTGATCTGGCATAGTAGCTTGGGGTTGACCCATGTTCCCAACTTCATGTTGAGGAGCAACCTCTCTTCTAGTTTGATGAACCCCAACTTGACTGCCACCCCGGGTAGTACCACGTCCAGCACCACGTCTAGCAGATGAGGGTGTGCGTGTCCTAGCCATCTGCGAAAGAAATACTCCAAAGACAATCTCAAGTTATCTCAACTCACGATCAAAGAATGAAAGAAGGGAAAACATTACTAGATGTTCAGTAGCCTCAAGATCATAAGTATGTGAGCTTACATACCCATGAACAAGACTCAACTAAATATTGCTCCATGACCCGAGACTACAATTCTGGCTCAAATACCAACTTTGTCACGACCCAATTTAAGATCATGACTGGCACTTAGGATCAAGTGCCCCTAAGTAAGCCTTACCGATATTTTACAGGAAAATGGACAGAGTTTCTCCTGTTTGTGGGACTATCCAATAATTTTTCTATCTCAAATCAACAACCAAACATCCTAATATCAATCCAAACAACAATAAATTTATCAGTTAACCCAAACAAATATCTACTATTAATAATCCACCCACTAACAGCTAGAAATACTAATTTATATCCAACTTTGATAATAAAGAGCGATACTCAACATAAGTCTATAATGACAAGAATACTCATGACAGTAAAAGAATGACTACGGAGCGACTCTAAGAATTCAAAAAAAAGATCATAACAATAAATAAAATCTTCGCCCCGCGCAAACAAGTGCGAGGCTCACCAAGAACTATCAACTTGTGCGCTCTAATTAACGAAATCCTTGCTTTGTGTAACTGTTGTCTCTATTAAAAAGAATAGCGGGGAGTGAGTCGCTAGCTCAGTGAGTAATAACACTTAATCAACAACCGTTTTTATTGGGAACAAGTCAGAAAATATGCTAGTATATTAAATAGAAAATATCATAAAAATACCCTTTAAGAAACAATAAATAATTTTTAGTCTCATCATGTTTTTATTGTAGTATAATACAATTAACGATTCAGTAATAAGCTCGGTAACCGCTGTATAATATCAATATTCACATTTGGGAAGTTTCAATGAACAGATCATGCAATCATTATAACGGTGGACTTCTTCGTAAGAAGTCAAATATAACGGTAGTCCCTACTCGAGAAAAATTAGTAACGGTATGCTAGTTCTACCTTCCCGCTAGCGAGGGCTGTAACGGTAATCGGTAATTACAAGGTGCACCAGGTCTAACGAACCCGCCGTTAGCTACGAGATCCTTCAATGTCTACTCCCATTTATACTTGTCTCTGTAATCCGTATATACTCGTATAAAATATTTTTAAAAAATATAGAGCATTTCAGTTCTTATCAAATCATATAATTTCATTTCAATAACAGTAAATTCAAATAACAATAAAACACATCTAGTTACAACGAAAATATTTAAAACATCGGCAATAATCTCAAATAACTATTTCTGTATCATATTGAGTAAAAGACTTGTCCCACATGCAACTCAAAATGATCGGTAACATATTCATATTAAAAATTATGTGTAAATCATGCATGTTATGAAAACACAAATTACGGTAAGATTACTACTTACAGTACTTCGTGCGAAATACCAAACTCATCACCTCGAATGATTCGTACGATTTTCTTCAATTAATCTATAACCACATCAATACCGATCTCGTGTTAATTGCCTCATTTAGGCTAAATTCATCACTAATTTAGGATACCCAATCCTCCGAGTATTATATTTTATCAACAATTCGCCGAATTATATTTACCCATTCTATGAGTAATGTAGATTAGTCCAAAATCTTTTAAATAAAAAGGCAATTTATATAGTTTATTCCCTGTACTATTCAATTTTCTTAATCATGTATATAAGTTGAAACTGAAATAACATTACTGTGCATAATAATCCTTCTTAATCGGTACTTATCCTTTATACTCAATAAACTGTATAATACAGACAATATTTCAAGCAAATTCCAAAAAGATTACCTTTTTTCTAAGCCGTATAGTACCTACATAGAGAGCAATAATAAAATTCACCAAATGTTATTGATCGAAGCTTTTCTGACCAAAGCTTTAGTGCTTAAAGCTTTTTTCTCCTTGCCGAATGTCTCCCCACGTTGGTGAAGTTTAAAGCTTCATATCTTCTTCAATTGTACCCTTTCTTTACTTAGGGTTTTTATTTGTTTTCTGTTTTCTACAGAAGTTTAAGTACGACACTTTCCCCTTCCCAATTCCCTTTATTGCTCCTTTAGAATATAATGCTCCATTCCCTTTTTTTTTAATTAAATGACCAATAAGCCCCTAACTTAAATATGGGTTACTACATCCTTTCCACCTTATGAAATTCAGTCCCCGAATTTACCTCTAGTACGTACCTGTAGACTGAAATAAGCGAGGATACTTGACTCGCATAACATCTTTCACTTCCCTCGTAGCTTCTTCAACTTTATGATTTCTCCATAAGACTTTCACGAACAATATTCCTTTTGACCGTAGTTTTCTTACTTTTCTATCAACAATAGCCATCGGCTCCTCCTCGTAAGACTTCTCATCAAGCGGTAGAGTCAGTGCTTCAAGCACCTGAGATGAGACTGATATACATTTTCTTAGCATTGAGACATGAAACATTGGATGAATAAAGGACAATTCAAGAGGAAGTGCCCAACGATAAGGCACAACTCCCACTCGGTCTAGTATTTCATATGGTCCTATAAACCTAGGGCTCAACTTGCCTCTTTTCCCAAACCGCATCACACCTTTCATAGCGGAGACTCGTTGGAACACTTGGTCTCCAATTGCGAACACTAAGTCTCTTCTTCTCTTATTCGCATAATAGTTTTGTCTGCTTTGAGCTGTAAGCAATCTCTGTCTGATCAACTGGACCTTGTCCATAGCTTCTTGTACTAATTCGGGTCACAATAAGTTAGTCTCACCAGCTTCCAACCATCAGCTAGGAGAACGCTATCTTCTACCATATAATTGTCGTACGGTGCCATTTCGATATTGGACTGGAAGCTATTATTGTAAGCAAATTCAGCTAAAGGTAGATAAGCGTCCCAACTACCTCAGAACTCAATAATACAAGCTCTCAACATATCCTCCAAGATCTGTATAGTACGTTCAGACTGCCCGTCTGTCTGTGGATGAAATGCAGTGCTAAGATCTACTCGTGTACCCAGTGCTTCTTGAAAAGTTTTCCAAAAGTGTGAGGTAAATGTTTATCCTTTATCAGAGATGATGGATATTGAAACTTCGTGAAGTCAGACAGTTTCATTCATAAATATATGTGCATACCTCACTCCACCATATGTAGTCTTCACTGGCAAAAAGTGTACTGATTTTGTCAATCGATCTACAATCACCCTTACAGAGTCATAACCTCTAAGGGCTCGTGGTAGCCCGGTGATAAAATCCATAGTAAATCTTTCCCATTTTCACTCTGAAATCTCAATTTATTGTAGTAGTCCTGCGGGTCGCTGATGCTCAACCTTGACCCGCTGACAAGTCAAATAGTTAGAAACAAAGTTAGCAACATCTTTCTTCATATTGGGTATTTACCAGCTAAGGCCTCATCTCTGTATTTGCATAGTCGCTCATCCTCATATTGGGTGGCCTTAATGCGCTCAACTAAAGAAGACTTAGCTTGAGCACAAGCCAACAATGCCTCTGAATTTCCCACACTAAATCTGATACTTGTATCTTTTAGTCTATGAATATCTTTGGCCAAAAGTCTCTTTGTAGGAGCTATATGTGACAAACTCCCCATTGATTTTCTGCTCAATGCATCAGTTGGCTTTTCCAGGATGATACAAAATAGAACAGTCATAGTCTTTGAGTAGTTCCATCCACCGACGTTACAGAAGATTCAGATCTCTCCGCTGAACGATATACTTCAGACTTTTATGGTTAGTATAAATCTCACAAGTTTCGTCGTATAGGTAATTCCTCCAAATATTTAGAGCAAATACCACTACAACCATCTATAAATAATGTGTAGGATAGTTTTGCTCGTGCTTTTTCAATTGTCTTGAAGCATAAGCTACAACGCGACCATTTTGCATGAGAACACGTCCTAATCCCACCCTCGAGGCATCACACAATATTGTAAATCCTCCAGAATCTGATGGTAAGGCTAATATTAGTGCAGTTGTCAAACATATTTTGAGTTTCTGAAATCTCTGCTCATATTCCTCCGTCTATTGAAACTTTGCATTTTTTTGTGTTAGCTTTGTCAGTGGCGCTGCTATTCTGGAGAAATCCTACACAAAACGCCTGTAATAGCCTGCTAAGCCTAAAAAGCTGCGAATTTCCATAGGGGAAGTAGGCCTGGGTCATTTATGCACATCTTCTATCTTCTTAGGATCTACTATAATTCCATCTTTGGATACAACATGCCGTAGAGATGCTACCGACTCCAGCCAAAATTCACACTTCGAGAACTTAGCATAAAGCTGATGTTCTCGCAATGTCTGCAATACAGCCTTGAGACGATTCTAGTGTTCTCCTTGGATGCGAGAATATATCAGTATATCATCAATAAATACTATTACAAATCTATGCAAAAATGTCTTGAACACCCTATTCATTAAATCCATGAATACAGCTGGAGCGTTAGTCAGTCCGAAAGGCATCACCAAGAACTCATAGTGCCAGTACCGAGTCATGAAAGCAGTCTTAGAAATATCTTCATCTTTGATTATAAGCCGATGATAACCAGATCGGAGGTCAATCTTTGAAAAGTGGGTAGCTCCTTGTAACTGATCAAACATGTCGTCTATACGAGGCAAAGGATATTTATTGCGTATTATTATCTTGTTTAACTGCCTGTAGTCAATGCACATTCTTAGAGATTCATCTTACTTTTTTGCGAACAATACTGGTAAACCCCATGGTGATACACTAGGTCTAATAAAGCCTTTATCTAATAAATGCTGTAATTGTTACTTTAGCTCCCTTAACTCTGCTGGTGCCATCCGATATGGGGTATCAATATGGGGTACGTGTCAGGGGGAAATCAATACCAAAATTTATTTCTTGTACTGGAGGCAATCCTGGTTAATCCTCAGGAAGTACATCAGAAAATTCTCTCACTACCGGTACATTTTCCATCCTAAGTGTTTCCTTTCTTGTGTCATTTACAATATCCAAGAGACTCAAGCAACCTTTCTTCAAAAGTCGTGGAGATTTCATAAAAGATACAACTTTGCAAATCTCTGGAACCTGACTCCCTCTTAGAATAAAACTGGGTTTATTTGGTATCTCAAACTTAACTATCTTAGCATTACAATCGACGATAGCTTAGCAAGAAGATAACCAATTCATTCCCATCAGCATGTCAAAGTCAATCATATCAAGTACAATAAGGTCAACTAGAGTATCTCTACCCTCAACCCGAATCTGACAAGCATGATACACGTATTCAGCTAATAGAGACTCTCCAACAGGAGTAGCAACTAGAAAAGGATCATTCAATAGCTCAGGATGTCTATAAACCTCAAAGAAACGTACGAGGACACTTATGAATGAGTAGATCCCGGATCAATCAACGCAAGTGCATCAAATGAATAGACAGAAAGAATACACGTAACCACAATATTCGAGGCCTGAGCATCGTGTAAAAACTCTCGCCTAACCTCTACCAGCATTCCCTTGTCTTTGATTCATAGTAGCACAATCTCCAACACCTCGACCTCTATTTCTTGTACTTGTAACACCTGAAGTATTACGAGTGGTCTGAGTAGGTGCATCTGACTGAATAGAAGCTTGGATAAAAGTTCTCGAAGGTTGAGGGCAATCCCTCAAGTGATGTCCCATCTGGCCACACCGAAAGCACTCTCCAGTTAGAACACGACATTGGCCCAAATGTGATCTACCACAAGTCTGGAAGAATGGAGTAGTGGCATATATCTGCCCAGAATTATGATGTCCAGATGATGATGGTCTCCTAGTACCTTATCTGTAATGTGGTTTGTTTGTGAACTGTGAAGACAGGTGTGTCCCTGTCTAAGAACCCTATTGTTGTTGTCCCTGATTTCCCGCTCTTCTATTAACACTAAACCCGCCAATGAAAGACCCTTCTGTCTTGGCCTTCTTACGTAAATCACTAGTTGCACGCTCATCACGTCCCTTGTTTTCAATCTTTCTAGCAAGGTCAACTCCATCAGAGTAGGATAATGTCTTCATCTATGGGGATACTGCAGTGTATAAGACGACCAACCAATCCATCAACAAACCTCTGAACTTGAGCTTCTTCGGTAGGCACTAAGTAAGGAGCATATCTAGCCAGCTTACAAAACTTGGTGTTATATGTTGACACATCCATATCTAGAGTCTGAACCAATCTCTCAAAGTCTCTAGCATATTTTTGCATCAGACTGTTTGGAAGAAAATGATTCACGAACAACTTAGTGAACTCGTCCCATGTTAGTGGTGTTGCTCCTGCTGGACTTCCTAGTAACATAGTTTCATGCCATGTATTGGCCATATCCTCTAGTTTGTATGCTACGATCTCCACGACTCTCTCACTAGAAAATCCTAGAGCACGTAATGCCTTGAGTGGCCCATCGAAAGAAACTTTGAGGATCTGTTGAATTATCAGAACCTGTGAATTTTGGTGATTTCAATTTCAGGAACTCTTGTAAGGATATTTCCTTATTCCCAAAAGTCTAAGTCTGTGCAGGTGCTTGTATCAGTAAAGTAGCCTGAGGAGCTGAATTTCTACCCTGAGTTGGCACCAATGCCTCTAACACATTCAATAACTTTGCCACTACATCTGCAAGTAAGGCAACAGTAGGTACAACAGTTGGCACTGGTGATGGAGCATCCTGAACCCCCTATTCTTGCACTTGATCTGGCATAATAGCTTGGGGTGGCCCATGTTCCCAACTTCATGTTGAGGAGCAACCTCTCTTCTAGTTTGATGAATTCCAACTTGACTGCCACCCCGGATAGTACCACGTCCGGCACCACGTCTAGAAGATGAGGGTGTGCGTGTCCTATCCATCTGCGAAAGAAATACTCTAAAGTCAATCTCAAGTTATCTCAACGCACTATCAAAGAATGAAAGAAGGGAAAACATTACTAGATGTTCAGTAGCCTCAAGATCATAAGTATGGGCGCTTACATACCCATGAACAAGACTCAACTAAACATTGCTCCATGACCCGAGACTTAAAACCTGGCTCTAATACCAACTTTGTCACGACCCAATTTAGGATCATGACCGGCACTTAGGAGCAAGTGCCCCTAAGTAAGCCTTACCGATGTTTTACAGAAAAACAGACAGAATTTTTCCTATTTTTGGGACTATCCAAAACTTTTCCTGTCTCAAATCAACAACCAAACATCCTAATATCAATCTAAACAATAATAACTTTATCAATTAACCTAAACAAATATCTACCATTAATAATCCACCCACTAATAGCTAGAAATACTAATTTATCTCCAACTTTGATAATAAAGAACGACACTCAACATAAGTCTATAATGACAAGAATACTCATGACACTAAAAGAATGACTATGGAGCGACTCTAATAGTTCAAAGAAAAGAACATAACAATAAATAAAATCCCCGACCACGCTAACAAGTGCGAGGCTCACCAAGAACTATCAACCTGTGGGCATTAATTAACGAAATTATTGCTTGCGTCAAGTGCTGTCTCTATAAAAAAATATAGCGGGGAGTGAGTCGCTAGCTCAGTGAGTAATGGCAATTAATCAACAACCATTTTTATTGGCGATAAGTCAGAAAATATGCTAGTATATTAAACATAAAATATAATAAAAATGCCCTTTCAAAAACAATAAATAATTTTCAGTCTCATCATGTTTTGCTTGTAGTATAATACAATTAACAATTCAGTAATAAGCTCGGTAACAACTGTATAATATCAATATTCATATTTGGGAGGTTTCAATGAAGATAATGTAATCGGTATAACTGTGGACTTCTTCGCAAGAAGTCAAATATAACGGTAGTCCCTACTCGAGGAAAATCAGTAACGGTATGCTAGTTCCACCTTCCCACTAGCGAGAGTTGTAACGGTAATCGGTAATTACTAGGTGCACCAGGTCTAACGAACCGGCCGTTAGCTACGGGATCTTTCAATGGCTACTCATATTTATACTTGTCTCTGTAATCCGTATATACTCGTACGAAATATTTTAAAAAGATATTGGGCATTTCGGTTCTTATCAAATCATATAATTTCATTTCGATAACAGTAAATTCAAGTAATGGTAAAGCATATCTATTGACAATGAAAATATTTAAAACAACAGTAATAATCTCACATAACTATTTCGGTATCATGTCGAGTAAAAGACTTGTCCCACACGCAACTCAAAATAATGAGTAACATATTCATATTAAAAATCATGTGTAAATCATACAAGTTATAAAAACACAAATTGCGGTAAGATTAATACTCACAGTACTTCATGCGAAATACCATACTCGTCACCTCGAACGATCCGTACGACTTTCTTCAATCAATCTATAAACACGTCAACACCGATCTCGTGTTAATTGCCTTATTTAGCCTAAATTCTTCACTAATTTAGGATACTCAATCCTCCTAGTATTATATTTTATCATCAATTCACCAAATTATATTTACCCATTTTATGAGTAATGTAAATTAGTCCAAAATCTTTTAAATAAAAAGGCAATTTATATAGTTTATTTCCTATATTATTCAATTTTCTTAATTATGTGTATAAGTTGAAACTGAACATTACTGTCCATAATAGTCCTTCTTAATTGGTACTTATCCTTTGTACTCAATAAACTGTATAATACAGACAATATTTCAAGAAAATTCCAAAGAGATTACCTTTTCTCTAAGTCGTGTAGTAGCTACACAGAGAGCTATTATAAAATTCACCAAACGTTATTGATCGAAGCTTTTCTGACCAAAGATTTAGTGCTTAAAGCTTTTTCCTCCTTGCTGAAATATTCCCCACGTTGGTGAAGCATAAAGCTTTATATCTTCTTCAATTCTACTTTCTTTACTTAGGGCTTTTATTTGTCTTCTGTTTTCTACAGAAGCTTAAGTACGGCACTTTCCCCTTCCCAATTCCTTTTATTCCTCTGTTATAATATAATGCTCCATTCCTTCTTTTTTTTTATTAAATGATCAATAAGCCCCTAACTTAAATATGGGTTACTATAGGTTGATGTTTTTGGAATTGAGTCAATTTTGGCTAGATTTCAGCCATACGTGTCATGACCCACATCCACGTGACCGACACTCAGCACGCTACCCAAACCGAGAGGACCAAACATACAAGAATACCCATCGATATGCCTGATAGATGCATGCAAGAGCCTTTTTAAAATATAATTATTTAAAAGATTAATAGCGTACATGAACTAAAATCTTTAAATCAACAATTTTTAATAATAGAAAAGATAATATTGTTTTTCTGTTGTATGCCATATGCATAAACTTAGATTACAACCCCAAGATAATAACATTGTCTATGGAATCTTTAAGATATGAGAATAGAATAAATACTTGGGATAAATTCCAACTAAAAGAAAATAAGAACAACATGACAGCTACCACGCAATAGAAGTGGTATATCCCCATATAGCTTGAAAAAAGAATCATCCTAGTCGTGTGCGCTCATCGCGTATCGCACCTTATTCTGAAACATGTAAAGTAAGTGGGCCCTAGACGGGGAGCCTGATCGGGTCCACGCCTACACTACTATTGAGTAGCGAGGATGGTCGATGCAGTTTTACCCAACTAGGTCGGGATCAAATCCACAGGTAGTTAATTGATTTGGAATTAGGTTTATATCTAAGTCTAGATGCGATATTTGCTCTTGATTACACTTCCACACATTTTGGTTTTGATTCTACTTCTAATTCTATTATATTGTATGCAATGATTAAAGCTAAGTACAATATTTTTGATGTTGGTTTTCAAGTGTTTAAAAGGACTAGAGTAGTGACTTCCGCCTAGGTGGATTACTAACGGGTAGCAAGAATCTAGGAAAACCTTGATTTAGTTGGGATCGTAATATAACTATCATACCCAAGTACTCAGTCTATACCTCTCGGTAGTTTGAGTGATTTTGCCCAATTTGGCTTTCTCAAGTCCAAATGGGTATTCATGCAATTCAACTGATATTAGCTCAAGTCGGGTATTACTATCTCTAGGTTTAACCCTTTAATTAGGGCTATAAATTTCTTTAGTTCACCCCAATTCCTTGTTAGCCTAGCTTTCCTAGACTTAGTCCCTCTTTCTTAAGTAGAGACTAAGTCATAAAGGCATGAATCAGTGTTTGCAACCACTAATTCTACAATTCTAGCAAGGACTAGGCTAAATATCACTAACCCATATACATTCAAATCCTAAAATCAATTACCCATTAAATACCCACACTAGGGTTGGGTCACAACCCTAGATATGGGTCTAGCTACTCATGAAAATAGCAAAAATGAAAGATGAAAAGAAGATAAAATTCATAATACTAGATTAAAAGATGAAAATCTAATGTTGTAAGATGAATCTTGTACAAAATTGGCCAAAACGGAAGTTACAGCCGTCTCACATGCTCAGCTAATAGATAACTTAACCTTAAAATGACAAAATATTCTATTTATACTAAGCTAAAATTTCCGGATAAAAATACCCTTACGAAGGTTATGCGGCCGTATAATTCTGAGCACAGCTGCACTCTTGCTTTCGCGGCCGCGTAATTCTGATCGCGGTCCGCATTCTTCAAATCTGGATCTGGGTTGGGCTAAGTTTCGCGGACCACAAAATTTTCATCGCGGCCATGCAGGAGACTTCCACGGCCGCATAATTCTGACGCGGACCGCATTTCTTGTTTTTCTTAAAAATGCAAGCTCTCTGAACCTCAGCCACCGCGGTCCGCGTAAATCCAATCGTGGCCACACAGGTACTTTCGCGGCCGCACCTTTCTGATGCAGTCCGCGTTCATCTTTTAGCCCAAAAATCAACCTCTCTGAATCTGCCTTTCGCTAACCTTGAAATAGTGATTGCGACCGCGTTGTAGCTTTCGTGGCCGCACAATATTTGTGAGGTCTGCGTTTCAGATCCCTTGGCCCAGTCGTGGTTTTTGTTCAAGTTTTGACTCCTTTATCAGTTAACTATGATTCCTTTGATTCATTTTGAACAATTCCTGCAAGCAAGCATATTACATTAGTTTCTGGGAATACCTTCAGGCATTTTTGGTCTAAAACACAAGTAAAAGAGAGCAAATAATAGGTTAAAATTCCTACTTATCCACTCCCCCAAACTTAAGTTTTTGCTTATCCTCAAGCAAATAAGTTAATTCCCACCTCCACAAGAAAAAGAAAAGGATATTTTAGCTGGCCTAAGGTGACTCCATCAAGCATCAATTGGGACTAACAATTATCCTCAACACAAATGCATTATCAACAACATCATGCTATGACCTTTTGAATACCATAGTTCTAATGTGACACTAGAGCATCAAGAGTTGACCCAATTCATCAAGGAAGCTCGCTCTATCACGTAGATCATTGTGGATCCCAAACTCCTCCTCCTCTACTCTCCATGAGCAAATCTCACTTTTTAGAATGTAACACTCAAAATAAGGATTGTGAAGAATGCGTTCATCACTCTCCAAAGAATGCCACAAGTCCGACTCTAAGTACCATAAGCTAGCCCCTTATGTAAATTACCACTAATGATACTACACTCAACTTGAAATCATATAGGGCTTTAGCGAGAGTGTAATGAAGGCTTTTGGATCAAGGTAGGACTTATCGAATTATGATGGTTTCATCTTTCCTTAAGCACTCCATTTTCTCATTTCGACTCATACTTTCTTGACTCTTTGAGCCATTTTCTACTTCCTTAGGGGAACTAAAGAGACATACCGTCACTCTTTCATACTCATGACAATCATTTTTCTCCTTTTCTCATCATTCCATGCCTTCATCATTGTGTTCTTTGAATCCCTTCAACCTTCAATTTCTTTTTGACATAATTCTTTTTGGCTTTTCTTCCTTTTGTTTGCCCTTTGCTTTTCTTCAATTCTTTTTCTTCTTTGAACCTTTTATCACTTTCAAATTTCTCGTCTCTCCCCCAAACTTATGCTTTTGCCAATTGTTCATCATGAATGCTAAGGAAAGATTGGGTGCCAAGGGAGGGTCATTATAAAACGGATAAAGGCTTGTGCTATGACTATTGAATGAAAAAGGCTTAGGCTCAAAGGGGTTGACTAGGGATATTACATTGGTAGGCTACGGAAGCTTTCAAAGTTCAAATTGGACCTTGGAGAGCGTACAATCATTTCTCAAGTCGAGCTACACTTAGAATTTCGGCTAGACAAACATTCAGGGCAAGTTCTAGACTTATTGGCACGGAACCTGGACTTGCAATTCAATACCTCACCTCTCAAGATGATGGATTGTTAAAGAGAACAGAGTCGAGGGCCCACAACAACCCTGACTAAGATTGAAAATCACAAATGGATCAAGGAAACCACTCGATGATTATTTTAGTCAACTCAAGAGTCTAAAGGTCACGACTAGAGCTAATCTTTGCCAATCAACTTGTCTCTAACCATGAGGTCAAAGGTAAATATGTTAGTACCAAGGGAAGCCTGCTTTAGATACTTTTATTCATTACTACTACATATCAAAGCAAAAAGAAAACGGACTCAATCCTTTAAGAAGGTTGTCACACCATCCATCGTTGGAAAGAGCCACCCGGTTCACACAACATCCACCTTTGGGAAGAACCGTGGAATTAAGAAAAGGCTTATTGTTCACACAAAACGTAAAAAAAAGCTAAAAACTTAAAAAGAAGCTACTAAAGGAAATAAGAAGTTATGCTACTAAGGAAAAGCAACGAAAGAAGTTATGAAGTAAACTACGGAAAGTAAACTGAATAGGTACAAAATGGAACAAAACGAATATATACATAATGGAACTGAATATATACATTGAAAGGTAAAATTATATACATACCAAAAGTGAAAATAAAGATAAATAAAGATAACGAAAAATAGTATCATAGTTATTACATATCAAATGTCATCACAAATCAAAATGGACCCCCCCCCCCCCAAAAAAAAAAA
>AWOL01S0020188.1:90760-138445 GCA_000715115.1 Nicotiana otophora
GTTAATTTATTTGGAATTAGGTTTATATCTAAGTCTAGATGCGAGTTTTGCTCTTGATTACACTTCCACACATTTTGGTTTTGATTCTACTTCTAATTCTATTCTATTATATGCAATGATTAAAGCTAAGTACAATATTTTTGATGTTTGGTTTTCAAGTGTTTAAAAGGATTAGGGTAGTGACTTCCGCCTTGGTGGATATCTAACGAGTAGCAAGAATATAAGGCAAGCTTGATTTAGTTAGGATCGTAATATAGCTATCACACCCAAGTACCCACTCTATACCTCTCAGTAGTTTGAGTGATTTTGCCTAATTTGGCTTTCTCAAGTCCAAACGGGTATTCATGCAATTCAAGTGATATTAGCTCAAGTCGGGTATTACTATCTCTAGGTTTCACCCTTTAATTGGGGCTATCAAATTCTTGAATTCACCCCAATTCCTTGTTAGCCTAGCTTTCCTAGACTTAGTCCATCTTTCTCAAGTAGAGACTAAGTCATAAAGGCATGAATCAGTGTTTGCAACCACTAATTCTACAATTCTAGCAAGAACTAGGCCAAATATCACTCACCCATACACATTCAAGCCCTAAAATCAATTACCCATAAACTACCCACACTAGGGTTGGATCACAACCCTAGCTATGGGTCTAGCTACTCATGGAAATAGCAGAAACTAAAGATGAAAAGAAGATAAAATTCATAATACTAGATTAAAAGATGAAAATCTAATGTTGTAAGATGAATCTTGTACAAAATTGCCCAAAAAAGAAGTTATAGCCGTCCACGTGCTCGGCTAATACACAACTTAACCTAAAAATGACAAAAAGTTCTATTTATATTAAGCTAAAATTTTCGGACAAAAATACCCCTGCGGAGGTTATGCGGCTGTACAATTCTAAGCGCGGCCACACGTTTTTCAAATCTGGATCTAGGTTGAGCTAAGATTCGCGGACCGTAAAATTTTCATCGCGGCCGCGCAGGTGACTTTCGCGGCCGTATAATTCTGATACGGACCGCATTTCTTGTTTTTCTTAAAAATGCAAGCTCTCTGAACCTCAGCCACCGCGGTTCCCGTAAATCCAATCGCGGGCGCGCAGGTACTTTCGCGGCCGCACCTTTCTGATGCGGTCCGCATTCATCTTTTAGCCAAAAAATCAACTTCTCTGAATCTGTCTTTCGCGGACCTCAAAATAGTTATCGCGACCGCGTTGTAGCTTTCGCGGCCGCACAATATTTGTGCGGTCCGCGTTTCAGATCCCTTGGCCCAGTCTTTGTTTTTGTTCAAGTTTTGACTCCTTTATGAGTTGATTATGACTCCTTTGGCTCATTTTGAACAATTCTTGCAAGCAAGCATATTATATTAGTTTTCGGGAATACCTTCACACATTTTTGACCTAAAACACAAGTAAAATAGAGCAAATAATAGGTTAAAATCCCTACTTATCAGAGCTCCGGAGGGCTGAGTACATCCTCACGTACTCAATAAGTATAACAAACTCTCTCTAACTCAAGTTCCTCGCACAAGATTTTACCAAAATAATGCAACAAATATTCGATATAAAGCAAAGATTTTATTAAACGATCATACAAAATCATTTCAATTGCATTTTGTCATTGAAATCTCTTTCCGATCCTTAAGCCTAAAAATAAACAAATTCTCTTCTACTTTTCACCGGGAGAACTATACTGACACCGACATAAGAATAGGGTCAACTAGGCGATCAACCTAGCGGCAAGTATCATGTACCCTACTTGCTCAGGTCGTCTCATCGTAGTGCCATACGAATTGACCCAGCCATGTTAATAAAGCACATTTGCTCTGCGTGGGGGACTTATCCCACAAACCTCGACTTAACCTTGGAATGCATCTCTACACCGGCGCATATAATTCCATGGAACGAACTCAATATTCAAATCAATCTCAGCGGTCTCCACTAGTAACTCCCAAAATATTTATAATTATTAAAATAGAATAACAGGGTACATATATGTTTCACCATATCTATTCTTTAACACTTGGTAAGTATTACCCCATTTCAACCTTGAAAACATGTAATATATAATTCAATTTACCGATACACATAAAGCTTTTAAAAATATGATAACAGTCCCAATTTCTTTTTGAACTAAATGTCACACATATAGCTTTAAAGCTTAAACACCATTAAAATATCATTTAATCCAAATAGCACTTCAACACCATTCTTTGACAAAATTTTAAAAACTCCATTTAAGTCGCACTGCATGCTTTTAACATCAAAATAATCTTTTAATAAAGCTTATAACATTTTCACTTCGAATGCCATTTCTCCAATAAAATTTCAAAACAAGAATTTTATTCATAATAATTATTTATAAAACTAAACGACACTTTATATGCATAACAATTTATAACACATGGTGAAATCCGCACTCACTCGTACCCACAAGCACGTATTCATATTTACCATCAATTTATATGAACTTATGTATTTAGAGAAAATCGCTCAAACAAGAGTAAAGTCTAACAAACTTATATCAAGTCGATTTTCAAATCTTCTCACAAAATCTCAACGACGCCAACAATTCATAATCTACATATACGAGTTCAAATATATCAATAACGCGTCACAAAAAAAACAAACTAAACAAACTAAGTGTTTAACAATTAGTCCAATTTTACAAACTTCACAAAAATCCTTATTTAACCATTTGAAGGTTAAAATAGTTGAGTTTTAACTCAAATCAACACATTAATGGTGTTATGGACCATTAGAAGCTCTAAACGATACCGTTCAAATAAAATCTAACACTATTTATTATCCCCACTAAAACAACCCTTCAATTTTAATACTAGTTTTCAAGAGTTTCATGAATAGGTAATTAAATACCAATCTTCCTTCGAATATATATATATATATATATATATATATATATATATANCATTTCAACCTTGAAAACATGTAATATATAATTCAATTTACCGATACACATAAAGCTTTTAAAAATATGATAACAGTCCCAATTTCTTTTTGAACTAAATGTCACACATATAGCTTTAAAGCTTAAATACCATTAAAATATCATTTAATCCAAATAGCACTTCAACACCATTCTTTGACAAAATTTTAAAAACTCCATTTAAGTCGCACTGCATGCTTTTAACATCAAAATAATCTTTTAATAAAGCTTATAACATTTTCACTTCGAATGCCATTTCTCCAATAAAATTTCAAAACAAGAATTTTATTCATAATAATTATTTATAAAACTAAACGACACTTTATATGCATAACAATTTATAACACATGGTGAAATCCGCACTCACTCGTACCCACAAGCACGTATTCATATTTACCATCAATTTATATGAACTTATGTATTTAGAGAAAATCGCTCAAACAAGAGTAAAGTCTAACAAACTTATATCAAGTCGATTTTCAAATCTTCTCACAAAATCTCAACGACGCCAACAATTCATAATCTACATATACGAGTTCAAATATATCAATAACGCGTCACAAAAAAAACAAACTAAACAAACTAAGTGTTTAACAATTAGTCCAATTTTACAAACTTCACAAAAATCCTTATTTAACCATTTGAAGGTTAAAATAGTTGAGTTTTAACTCAAATCAACACATTAATGGTGTTATGGACCATTAGAAGCTCTAAACGATACCGTTCAAATAAAATCTAACACTATTTATTATCCCCACTAAAACAACCCTTCAATTTTAATACTAGTTTTCAAGAGTTTCATGAATAGGTAATTAAATACCAATCTTCCTTCATATATATATATATATATATATATATATATATATATATACCTCTAAATACGAGTAACAATTAAACCTTTAATGTGGTTATAAGGATATGTGATCTGATTCAATGCCAATTGATAAATAGCTAAATAAATAAAAGAATTAAACCATTGAAATGGATCAAACCAGTGTCGTTTGCAGGTTATCAACCTCGGTTTGGGATAGGCTCGAGATCAAGCATTAAGAACAACAAGAGCAATAAGAACAATAAGAACAGTAGAGAATTATAAGCGAGTAAAGGATCAAAGTGTTCTGTATTTCTCAGTAATTGCGTATATGATTCATATGTCCTACAAATTAACAGGGTTCCTCTTTATATTGTAGAGGAATCCTAAATAAGGTATAACTCTAATTTCGGAAGAAAAACACATGATTGATATTAATAACCGTTAATGGTTCTGCTAATTTCGAGATTCCTGCCGAGATTGGTGGTCGATTGCGGATATCTCGTTATTCCGTTACTTCGGTGTTGATTTAGCCCGATCTCGATCCCTCAGTCTCCATGTTCTTTGAGCTCGAGCTTGCTTCGATACGGACTCACTCTCGAGGCAGACCCTCGAGCTCGTAAAATCGGGTGTGGCCGAATTTAACCGTACACAGATAGTCCCCGCGTTTCTTAGAATGAAATGATAAGAAATGATTTGAACCTCGATTCCTCAATACCTCGATCATGACGTCGTCTCCGTGACGTAAGCGATGGATGTGACCGAAAAGTCCCGTCGGTTCGGTTCCCGAAAAACTATCAATGCATGTCAGTCGTCGGTTGGCCACTAGTGATACCGAACTGTCGTCTTAAGCCTATAAATATCACCTCTTTAGTTGATTCAAACTTTACTTTGCTTTGATCATAAACTCTTGAGTTCCCAATTCTTCTTATCTTTCTCTCATTGCGGCTTATTACACCACCATTGTTTTAACCGGAGCTACTAGTTTTACACCTGCTTTCTACTTCCTTCACATACACAAATGGCAAAAACCTCCAAAATTATGCCGCAAAAGGAAAAAGCTCTGTCTTCCTCCTCCCGGCTGGCCGGTGATAAGACGCTGGTAGAACCCCCCCCCCCCCCCCCCCCCATGAATACGTTCCTGGCCCATGCGTCCTTAAAACTGACTTTAAAGTCGATAACCCCTCATCGGTGCCAGGCCGATGAGAACATGTGTCGATGTACATGTGTTCGATTACCAAGGTCCACGTCGATGCCATGAAGGAGGACTGCAAATAGGGTCCGGAGGTAGTGGTGCGTATTCCTACACCCGAAGAGAGCATCCCCACACACGTGAAGGGGTTCTTAAGTGTTTACACTTACCTCTTCACTCTGGGTCCCGTCGACCCGGTGATATTCGACTTTTGCAGGAGGTATGAGGTCACCCTCAGCCAGCTCCATCCTTCACTTTGGCGCATAGTGATCATGTTGCGTTTCTTCTCCAATGAGGCCGGGGGGGGGGGTTAGAGTTCACTCTGAACCATCTCATTCGGTTGTACAGGCCTCGGCTCTATCAAGGGCTAATTAGGCTTCACTGTCGAGCAACAAAGACTCTATTCTCGAATATTGACGAGGATAAAGATCAAGGCTGGATGAGCCGATTCATACGGGTGAGGACCTGTGACATAATACCAAAGGAAAAGATGTCGTTCCATGAGGAGTGAAAATCCAAGCGTAAGTGAAATTGTATTTTTTGATTTTGTGCTTCTTTTGATTTTACCTAACATTTCTCTTTAATCACACAGTTGTCCCTTGGATGCGTGAGGCGGTGCCTAATTTTGAATACTAGATCCAAAAGCTCGCCTCTACTTCGAATCGTGCTGAACGAGTGTGGAGGGATTTGGCCAAGGGCAGGTGAGAGGCCAAGAAATTACATATTTTCTTCATTACTAATCTTTCTTTATGTAGGTCTGACCAAAGATGCCATTCTGAGGCCTTCGAGGGAAGGAGGCGAAGCTAAGTCCCTAGCTCCGAGGCCGGAAAAGGATAAGAAGAGAAAGGATCTCTCGCAATACGAGGTTTCCAAACCCAAACCTCGAAGGGTGAGGAAAAAAGCGGTCGGTCTCTCGGCGGATGCGGTCCAAAAGTTGAGAGACCAGGATGAGGAAGAAGAAGAAGACACATCGGCGTTGATAGTTCTCCCTCGAAAGGTTGCCGAGGTCGCCCCACACTCCGAGCTGCCACCTGCTATAACTGAGCCTCACATCGAGGAGGCTTCGAAGAAGAGTTCGGGAGTGAACCCCAGGTCTCCTGAGGTCGAGATGATTTCTTGATCATTGACTTCTACACCGAGCGGGGCCGGTTCTGAAACTCGGAAGATCGGACAGAGCGCCCCGAGCGATTCGCTCGGGGCCATGACAATAGGTCAATTGCCTTCAATGTCGGTCTTCTCTGAAGAGGCAATAAGGGAGGCCCAAAGGCTGAAGACCCCCGAGATCAGCGGAGGCTCTAGCGCTGGCGATCCTTTTCGGGATTGCTTCATGGGGGTCGATGATGCCTCTGATATCACTGGCACTTCGATCCTCATGGCGGAATCCCAGCGTCATTTTTCCAAGGTAAGTGCCTGTTGCTTTTTGGTTATTCTTTTTCGCCTTTTTTCCAGGGTTATTCTCTCATAAATCTAACTTGTGTTTTCTTCTTTGTATAGGCCTCTGCCAAATTCCGAGCTGACCTTAGTCAGTGTGAAACCGATCTCCAAAGGGTCTCGGAAGAGAGAAATTCCCTGAAGATTCGTTGTGGCCAAAAGGACGAGGTCATAAAGGATCTTCAAGTGGACCTGGCCAAGACTCATGAAGAGGAGGCCGAGTTAGACAAGCAAGTAACCACCCTTCTGATAAAGTATGGAATTGACTCAACTGTGGAAGCTAACACTTTGATATCTTAGTTGCAACAGAAGGTGGAGAAGATCGAGATGCTCCGTGCAGAGGTCGATCAGGTCAAGACCGACTGTGATCAGTTGAAAGCTAGAATGGACTGCCTTGCTGTGAAAAAGAGGAAGCTTTGGCCAAATTATCTTCGGTAGAGGCCCAACTCCAAAGCCTTAGAGAAAACAGTTCGGCTCAGGCCAAGAGGGTCAAAGAACTCGAAGTCGGGCTTGTTGAGGCCAAGGCGGAGACCGAAAAAAACAAGGTCATGGCGGACAAGTCCATCGCCATGTACCGGGACGATACCGAAGTTGTCCAAACTCAGCTAAGGGAGGCTTCCGACCGGGAACAGTGGCGCACTGATTTGGCAAAGTGCCAATCCCGGAGGGAAACCCTCGTGGAGATTCATGCTCGAGGTTTTGACCTCTCCGAGGAAATTGCTCGGGCCAAAGAGCTCGAGACTGAAGACAGGCAGCTCACCTCTTCCGATGATGATGATGATGATGCAGAGGAAAGTCGAGGCGGGTCCGAAAGTGGAGAAGACGGAGATGAGGCTGCTGAAAAAAATGCTCCTAGAGAAGCTGCTCGGGAGGAAATCGGTCTCGAGGGGACTAGCCCCGATCGTAGTTAGGTTATAACATTTTTTCTTTTCTCCTTTGTAAGGCTTTGACCGGCCCCTTGTACACGTCTTTCATGCCTTCGTATGTTTATTTGCCTTTATTGAGAAAGTTGAATTTTTTTATTTTTATAGTTCAACTCGTGATCGAAATAAACCCTTAAGCTTTTCATTTTTACGAAGGCAAGTCCCCAAGTTCGAAACTCGTTCGAGACCTTGTCTCGAGGGTGGCTCGATCGAACTGAACGATGAGTTATCTTTAATAACCAAGTTCGAATGAATCTTGAGTTTTGGGGTAAAGTGAACCCTTAGGTTTTCATCAAATGATTGTTAAGTATTTCGAGCCCACCGCTATATAACCTTTAAGTGAATCTTCGAGTTGTAATTGACATTTGTTTGAGCTCGGAATAACTGAACCCTTGGGTTCGAATTGAGTGAGAGCGAGGTCTCGAACTCTCATTATATTGGCCCTTAGGCTCTTTAAATCGGCCCTTAGGCTCTTTAAATCGGCCCTTAGGCTCTTTAAGTTAGGCCAATTCGGCCTCTAAAAACGACTATTATTTTCCCCTTTTTGGCAAAAAGACTTAGTGAAATTTCTTTATGCCTTATTATGTGTTTTTTGTACCCATTGACTTTTTCAGGGTCCGATGATCGGAACCCTATTTTTTCTTAACTCGTTTGTATTAAGATAATTTGATACCTCTTGAGATTTTTTCGAAGGCTGATATTATCAAATCCTTCAAATTATTCGAGGGCTCATTTTATCGAAGCCCTTTTTATTTGCTTTGCCGAGGATAGCCTTATTTAACCGGTTTTTCAAAGTATTTGGAGGACTCTAGTTTATGGCAGAAGTCTGACGTCTCCGAGCCGCGTTTATTTCGGCCGTAAACTTTAATGTGACTGTAGTATTTAATATGGTCGTAGCCTTCAGGTATATCTCTTGGACTTGTTTCCCGATAACATTTTGAACTTGTTCGAAATATTAGTCCCTGAGTGTGATGGCCTTGGCCTATATATCAAGGGGTGCCTCTTTGAGGTCTTGTGATTTCGAACTTAGATAGCTCGAGTATGCAGTCCCCGAGTGTTCGAGGTATGCTTGTACTTGGCCCTTGAGCCATTTTTCACAAGTGTTTGTTTTGCGCAATAGGCCAAAATTATATGACTCATATAGTAGAAAATTTACTTCGAAACATGAGATGTTCGGGAAAGGAGAATGCTTCTTCATATTATTTATACATGCGTACATGTTTTGTTGTTGGGACTCGACTAATCTATATGGACACGGTTCATTCGACCGTTTGGCCCATTACAAAATTTTCCTATCGAGACCCATTGATGCTAGGTACATTTCTTGAATACATAACATCCGAAGGTGATGCCCCCAGTATCCGATGTTGATTATAAAGAAGCCTTGGATACTATTGAATTGTCCTCAGGTAGCACATAATTGTTACCTCGTTAAAAACCTCTCCGGAAAAATCCATTAGGGATAAAAACCGTTCTAAGGGAAAAAGAGTGCATTTTTTAAAACCTAAGGTCTCGATTCCTTGGATCGGATTCCTTCAATGAGTTAGTTTCGAATATTTAAGTAAATGAAAAAAGAGAAATTCATACCTTAGCAATAGTACCGCTTGAGGAGTGATATGTTCCAATTATTCGACAATGGTTCGCCATTCATTGTTCCGAGTTTGTAAGATCCCTTCCCGACTATGTCGAGGATTTGGTAGGGTCCTTCCTAGTTAGGACCGAGTTTCCCTTCATTAGGGTCTCGAGTGTTGATGGTGACCTTTCTTAGGACTAAGTCCCCGACTTTGAAGTGTCGAAGATTGGTTCTCCTATTGTAGTATCTTTCGATTCATTATTTTTGCGCGGTCATTCGAACGAGTGTTGCCTCTCGCCTTTCGTCTAATAACTCGAGACTGGTGTTCATGGCCTCATGGCTTGATTCCTCTGTCGCATATCGGAACCTAGTGCTGGGTTCTCCCACTTCGACTGGTATTAAGGCCTCGGAGTTCATAATCTACATATACGAGTTCAAATTATCAATAACACGTCACAAAAATACAAACTAAACAAACTAAGTGTTTAACAATTAGTCCAATTTTACAAACTTCACAAAAATCCTTATTTAACCATTTGAAGGTTAAAATCGTTGAGTTTTAACTCAAGTCAACACATTAATGGTGTTATGGACCATTAGAAGCTCTAAACGATACCGTTCAAATAAAACCTAACACTATTTATTATCCCCACTAAAAAAACCCTTCAATTTTAATACTAGCTTTCAAGAGTTTCATGAATACATGCTTAAATACCAATCTTCCTTCGAATATATATATATATATATATTTACCTCTAAATACGAGTAACAATTAAACTTATAATGTGGTTATAAGAATACGTGATCTGATTCAATGCCAATTGATAAATAGCTAAATAAATAAAAGAGTTAAACCATTGAAATGGATCAAACCAATGTCGTTTGCAGGTTATCGACCTCGGTTTGGGATAGGCTCGAGATCAAGCATTAAGAACAACAAGAGCAATAAGAACAGTAGAGAATTATAAGCGAGTAAAGGATCAAAGTGTTTTGTATTTCTCAGTAATTGCGTATATGATTCATATGTCCTACAAATGAACAGGGTTCCTCTTTATATAGTAGAGGAATCCTAAATAAGGTATAACTCTAATTTCGGAAGCAAAACATATGATTGATATCAATAACCGTTAATGGTTCTGCTAATTTCGAGATTGCCGCTGACATTGGTGGTCGATTGCGGATATCTCGTTATTCCGTTACTTCGGTGTCGATTTACTCCGATCTCGATCCCTTAGTCTCCGTGTTCTTCGAGCTCGAGCTTGCTTCGATACAGACTCACTCTCGAGGCAGACCCTCAAGCCCGTAAAATCGGGTGTGGCCGATTTTAACCGTACGCAATATATATATATATATATATATATATATATATATATATATATATATATAGAGAGAGAGAGAGAGAGAGAGAGAGAGAGAGAGAGAGAGAGAGAGAGAGAGAGAAAGAGAGAGATTCTCGAAGAATCTAAGAATTCCATGTAATTGAAGTGTTAGGCGATGAAATTAAAGGACTAAATCTACCCAAATAGGTATTAAAATCTTACTTCAAGATGTCGTCAATGGTGGAGAATTCACCCTTCTCTTTAAGCCTTCAAGAAACAAGACCCAAAATAATAAGACAAGCTCTCCCGTAATTGCCTTTAAAGGCTTCAACAGTTGGATGCCGCAAGGGACGCGTCGCGCCTCCATCGCGCACTGCCCTTCTCTTCAGCAAATTAGGACGCCAAGTTTGGCACTTTCTAGGCAGTTTACTGCCTATGCCTTTGCCTTATTTCATTTCTTGTTTTCACTTTGTTCATTTATTTGATAGACCATTTCCTTGTTTTCTAATCCATAGACACAAGTGAAGCTTAGTTATCCATTGTTTTCCATTTCTTTTCAATGTTTTGCCTAATTAATTCTCTTGTCCCTTCCGTGTCTCCATCTCCAGCCATATTTACAAACTTTATGCACAATATTGTCCTATTATTCTCATTAATATAAGTAATTATACATTTGACACTTTATTATTTTCCAAGAATTCTTAATGACCTTTTAATTACCATTGATCCAACACTCAACATGTGACGACCCGGCCGATCGTCTCGAGAGTCGTAGCCCCATTTTCCCATTCTCTGCTTCTTTTGTGTTCCACAACTGTTATATGACTTATCGGGTTGGTTAATTCAGGTGCGGAGTGATGTCAGAGTCAATTGAGACACTTAATCTCTTAATTGGAAGCTTAAGTTGGACAAATCGACCGAATGTCGACTTATGTGTAAACGGCCTCGGATAAATTTTGATGGTTCCTTAGCTCAGTTAGGTGATTTTGGACTTAGGAGCGCGCCCGGAATGTGATTTGGAGGTCCGTAATATAATTAGGCTTGAATAGGCGAAAGTTAGAATTTTGGAAAATTTGACCGAGAGTAGAATTTTTTATATTCAGGTCGGATTGGATTTCCGGAAATCTGAGTAGGTTCGTGGTGCCATTTAGGACTTGTGTGCAATATTTGAGGTCATTCGACGTGGTTTTATAGGTTTCAACGTCGTTTGTGGAATTTGAAAGTTTAAAAATTCATTAGGCTTGAATCCGGGTGTAATCCGTATTTTTGATGTTGTTTGAGGTGATTTGAGGGTTCGACTAAGTTTGTATTGCGGTATAAGACTTGTTGGTATACAAGTGATAAGTAAATTCGTGAAGATGAGAGGGAAAGCAAATCGAAGAAGACGGGTTTCATAGAAGTTTGGCAATTTGAGATAAAATACGGTCCAGGCTATAATACCCGATATTTATGAATTAGTACCATATAAGGTACCACATGACCATGATAGTAAGATGTATAAGGTGTATTAAAAGTGAGTAGTATTATAAGTAATTTGAGATAATTCTTAATTATGTGGATAATCGGGTAATTATTGATTTTAGTGGGAGATTAATAATTAATTAAGATCATTGGTGGTTAATTATTTGGATAATTAAGGCACCAACGTGGCAGCCCATGGAATGGATAGCAAAGCCAATAAGTGACTCTTACTTCATGAAGCAAGATGTCACATTAAGGGAGTCTTGGGGCATAGTCATCATATATGTGGGGCCCACACCCACTAATATTAAAGAGCCCTCTCTAAATCACTTAAGAGATACATATATCTCTACAATGTAAGGAAGAGCTTCAGCAAATTCATAAGAAAATATATGGTGTGATAGCAACGTACAAAGTTCATACAAGACCACATAATACTATAGCAATGTGAGATTTACGATTCTAAGGAAGTACAGTTCAATCTTTCTCCAGAATATCATACGAATTTTTTTTTACTTTGATCTCGCCGTTACGTGTTGTCGCAATTGACGTGTGTTAGAGGGATTGTCAAGAGAATCGGCTCAGGTATGTTAAGGCTATCCCTTCTTTCTTTTTGGCATGATCCATACAATACAAACGAAACGAGCAAATGCACAACTTCCATAAATGACTCTATTCATAGAAATGCTAGAGATGTCAATATTCTTGATTCCCCATGTGTCATATTATTCTATCATCTGTTCATGAGTCTCAAAAATACATAAGTTTATAAAGTTTGCTCCATGATATTATTCAAAGGCATAATGGTCTTATGACATTCCGAGAGATTTTATTGACGTACTTCTCATGCATTGCATTCATTATATATGTACAATGACCCATGACCAGATGGCGTTATATACGCTTATATATGTATATTATATGTATATTGGATATGGTAAAAGGTTACGGCATTATATACGCACCACCACCTGATCAGCTGGTATACGTTGATGATGTTGCTCACAGTGGCCGAGATGATATGATGGGATGCCCTCAGAGGCTTGATGATGTTATGAACGCATATACCCGTGCATGGTATGACATTTATATGCATATGCATGACATTATAATATTAAATGATTCACAGAGCTATTCGGATATACATGTCAAGTTTTTTACTCCATGTTCCTATCATGTCTATTATTTACCGATTTTCATTCCTTACATACTCGGTACATTATTTGTACTGGTGTCCCTTTTGCTTAGGGAAGCTGCGTTTTATGCCCGCGGATCCCGATAGACAGGTTGAGATTCCTCCATGTAGGCTATCAGTTCGGCGGAAGATGTTGGTGCGCTCCATTTGCTCCGAAGTTGCTTATTTGGTTAGTATGATTTAGACATGTATTGATTGGTATGTCGGGGTCCTGTCCCGGCCTTATGACATTTATGTACTCTTAGAGGCTTGTAGACATATGTGATGTATATGAAAGATTTTATGGCATTGTTGGCCTATGTTCAGTGCACGAGTGATTATTTTGGCCTTATAGGTCAGTACGTCATATGTATAAGCCAGTATATCAGGTTGGGTTGTTTTATGTTAAGTGTTCTCTCATGTGTTATTCTTGTTACCTCATACGGCCCTTCTGGCCCATTTACCCATATTGATGTAATGAGAAAGATACGTTACGACGGTACTCGATTGAGTAAGGGCACCGGGTGCGCGTCGCGGCTCATTGGTTTGGGTCGTGACAACTTCTCAGTTTCTTATTTATTATTGTTACTTACTGAGTTTGTTGTACTCTTGCCACACCCCGCACTTCATGTGCAGATCCAGGTATTTCCGGTCACAGAGGACGTTGATCTCGTGTGTGGTTGAGTATCGGAGATTCACGAGGTAGTTGCCGGCGTTCGCAGTCCTTGTCTCTCCTTTCTTGTTATCTCTCTTTTCTGTATTGGCATTTAGACATAGACTCTTGTAGACACTATTTCTTAGACTGGTTGTTTAGATGCTCATGACTTGGTGACACCTTGATGTTTGGGGCTATTTTTCCGCATTGTATTTTAAGTTTAACTCATATTTTTATGAAAACTCTGTCATATAAAAGCTTTTCGGTTTATCATTTGGGAAACATTTAAAGTATTTTGAAAATCGTCTTGCCTAGTATCATCGATAGGCGCCATCACGACAGGTTAGAGTTTAGGATCGTGACACAACTAATGATAAAATAAATATCCCCAA
Source organism: Nicotiana otophora (assembly GCA_000715115.1). Taxonomy (NCBI): domain Eukaryota; kingdom Viridiplantae; phylum Streptophyta; class Magnoliopsida; order Solanales; family Solanaceae; genus Nicotiana; species Nicotiana otophora. The sequence goes on from AWOL01S0020188.1 coordinate 104,632, forward strand.
GTATTCTACTAACTTTTTTCTACTCAAGTAATCTCATATAGCTCGGTTTAATTAAATTACATTCTTAAACTTGAAATTAGCCCGAACTTGATTCTAAAAATTCACAGGGCTTTACATTCTCCCCACTTAGAAATATTCATCCTCAAATGTCAATCCTTAGTCGAATTTTTGTTCGAAAGTTTATCATCTATGTTTTCCTTTACTATCAAATCCTTAAGGCCTCCAAATTTGACTAACTCTCCTAATTTCAAACAATTTTTGCAAAGTTTTCCTTATTTCTAGGCCTATCCAAATATTTCAACCAGTTAATGACCCACAAGAATACAACAGAAGAAGCTCCACACATTATAACTAGTAAGTGTCGTCAAAATTGCATATGCCTCAAAACACCATTGCAGAGTCATTCTCGATATCGATATAATGAAGTCTAATATATTGAGACAAGTTTAACCATCGTAGTGTAACAACTCGGCTGGTCGTTATGAGTATTATAGTCTTATTTTCCTATTTAGTTCTCAAATTGTGCATTACAGTTGTTATTTGGTTTGCCGGGGTAATTGGTTTGGGTCTGGTGAGGTTTCGAAATGATTTGGAGCACTTAGTTCCACAGTTTAGAATTTAAGTTAAAAAGGTTGACCGGATGTTGACTTATGTGTAACGACCCCGGAGAAATTTTGCTAAGGAAATTAAGGTTTGGTGGTGCCGAGGTAGATCAACTAGTACAAAGATTATAGAAATTTCTTGCGGCGAGCTTGCCAGCCACGGCTCAGACTTTTTGGGTTGAACAATGCACCGATGTGTAAAGAAAAATTTTGTCGAAAACAAAAAGTTCATTTCTGCGACCACTATGCGGTCGCAGAATCACTCTACGGACAGCATAATGGTCGCAAAGTGGATCGGGAGAGGGGCAAGATTTGAGAAAAATCTGCGGTGCACTATGCGACCGCAGATCTATTTTGCGGTGCATTATACAATCGTAGAATAAGTATGCGGACCGCATAATGACCGCAGACCGGGTCAGTAACCCCCAGCTTTGGAGGCCACATTATGCGGCCGGTATGCGGATCGCATACCTGTTATGCGATCGCATAACTGCGTTGGAGCTTCCATTCTTTCTAATTTTTGACCCGACCCAACTTCGATTTATAGCCCTTGAAGCTCATTTTTGAGCTAAAATCTGATATTTTAGAGAGAGGTGAGAGCATTTTAGAGAGAGAAAGTGAAGACTTAGTCATTTATCCATCAATTCTTGTTCAAGGTTTGAAAATTTCACAAGGATCTTGCTAGGGCTTCAAAAAGGTAAGAATTTTTTTCCCTAATTCTTCAATTTCGGGTTTGGAGTAAAGATGGGTGATTAATAGTATGATTCTTAGGTGTAAGAGTATTATGTATACATATCAATAAGGTTGTGGAAGGATTATTAAGTTCAAATGGGTAAGGATTGGGTTGAAAATGGTAGAAATCTTCATAGACTTTAATTGAAGATTTGAAGGTTGAGTTGATGTCGGACTTTGGTGAAATTTATATGGTTGGACTTGTGGTTGGATGAGCGTTCATATTCTGTAACTTTTGTCGGGTTCCGAGATGTGATCCCTACGGTCGATTTTTGAGTTAATTTTGAATTTTATTAAAAAAATTAGTATTTCCTTATGGAATTAATTACAATAATTTGTATTGATTGAATCGAATTAATTGTGGCTAGATACGAGGCTTTCAGGGACCAATTCTCGTGGCAAGGTCATAGCGAAATAAATAATTACACGGGTTGAGGTAAGTAACAATTATAAATCTGGTCCTGAGGGTATGAAACCCCGAATTTTGGTATGATATGATTATTTTGGAGGTGGCGCACATGCTAGCTGACGGGCGTGTGGGCGTGCACCGAGGAGATTGTGACTTGGTCCATCCTGTAAAAATGTAAAGTTGAATAATTTATTTTTAGCTATATGATCTCTATGTGTTGAAAAAATTTGACTATAAATCATGTTAGAAATCATGCTTAGGCTATGTTATAGTACTGTTGAGACCCGTAGAGATTGCGTACTTGTTGCATTATATGCTAATTATTGTCTTGTACTCAGTCATGATTTGTTTTGTGTATTATACCTCAGTCTTTCTGGATATTTGTTGATATACTATGTTATCTATGTTTGGGCTGATCTTTGTGATTTCTGAGAGCCCGAGAGACTTGAGAGGTTGAGGACTGAGTAAGGGCGAGGGCCTGTCGGTGAGGTAAGGATATTATGGCACGTGAGTTGTCCGTGCAGGATATTATAGCACGTGAGTTGTCAGTGCAGATTATGGTGCTTGGGTTGTAGGAGCCCCTCCGGAGTCTGTACACACCCCAGTGAGCGCGGGTACCCACTGAGTGTGAGTGCTGAGGGCTGAGAGCCAAGTGGTTGAGCTGTTGAGATAAGTTGAGTGACTGTTGCCTGAGAGGCTGTACATGCTTTGCATTTGTTGATGCACTTGGTTGCTATCTGTCATTGTTGTAAAATCTCTAAAATAATTTATATCCGGATCACTTGAAATTGAACTGTATCAAATTGATTTGACTTAAACTGCCGGATTTGAAAGCATGTCTATTCTTTGGTGGAACTAATGAAAGTGAACTATGACTGTGTAGCTCGTCATTATCTTTAGTTCCTTAGTTATTATTGTTACTTGCTGAGTTGGTTATACTCATACTACACCCTACACTTCGTGTGCAGATCCAGGTGTTCTTGAACATAGCGGGTGTTGATCATTTCACGCAGTTGATTTTTAGGAGATTTTGAGGTAGCTGCCGTGTTCCGCAGACCTTGTCTCTCCCTCTCTATCTCCTTTTTTACTGTATTTGGTCATAGACTATTATAAACTGTATTTTTCAGACTTATACTCATATTAGATGCTCATGTAATCAGTGGCACCATGTTTTGGGAGTGTTGTATCGGAAATTGCTAAATTTTTGATATTGTATTAAACGTTTCGTTTTTTTTAAATTTAAAAGAAATCGTAAGTTATTGATGTTGTCGGCTTGCCTAGTACTGAGATAGGCGTTATCACGACAGGTTAAGATTTTGGGTCGTGACACGTATGCACTAAATAAATTACTTCATTAGTAAAATGAACCAACTTCAACTCATAAGCAGGATAATATAGTGCTTACTTAATCCATGGAGTTAAAATATGATATTCACCAAGTTCAACATTTCTAAAAATAGTCATACCTGCAGTAGCGAAAAACTATGGATATTGGATTTTCCTATCCTCATTGGCCACCTATGTGGCCTCCATGATGACATGGTTACGCCAATACTTTACCTTAAGAAATATCTCGAGTTCTCAACCTACGAGCTTGCATACACGAATCTCAATTAGTTCTTTCTCGATCAAACTATCATTCTCAAATTTGGACATACCAGTCAAGAATAGGAAACGACATTACCTTTAAGGTATTACCTCATTTAACCGCATGAAATCCCACGTATCTCGTCATTCACATGTTTCTGTAATAAGCCAAAAATAAGATCGAATCTGCTAAAGGTTGTTCCAGTGGCAAAATGGACCACGTGCACACTCCCGTTCTTTGTAGTAACGTGATTTAACATCTGAGCGTTTTTACACCTTTATTGGTGACAGAGACGGAACTAGGATTTGAATCTTATGGGTTCGAGAATATAATTATTTTAAGTTACTGGGTTCTAAATTAATGATTTGTACACATTTATTAAATTTTTTAATAAAAATATAGGGTTTGAACAAAAATTAGTGGGTTCAATCGAACCCGCAAATAACACTGAGGCTCCACCCCTGATTGGTGATTCCCTTTTATGATTACCATGAAATAGCTCTCACATCCACATTCTAGGTGACGTATATTCAAATAATAATTTTATACTTTAGATGCTATATATGTATTTTCTATTGGTATTACTGTGTTCAAAATCAGAAAATCAGAGAAGCAAACCAACGTTAGTTCAATAAACAAATCGTAAAATAATTTTGAGCCCACTGAATTCACAATGTGTCCTTAAGAATTTTAATCCCCTAACTGTTGCCCAATGTTATGGATTAATTCCTCCCGGGATAGAATGGAATAACTATTTTGTGATAGCGGCACTACAAATCACAGAACTTCAGCGAACTCAACAAACGGAGCAAATCACACTTGACACTTATATTTATTTAGAAAATAATACAACAAAGTAGAAAAGAGGGGCAATGATTTTAGATTTTTTCATGTTTTAAAAATGAGGCCAGGCCTCTAAATTTATAGACAAAGGAAGGGTGGTATGGAGAGGTGCAACCCAAAAGGTGCCTCTTCCATTTCCGATTCACACCCTTTAAAAAATACGCAATAATCACCCACATGAATGAGAAATGGACACATGTAAAAATACACACATGAAAACACTGTGTGATTTGCAAGTATGGATTAATCGCATCTGGATAAGTAGGTTTCCCTTTGAACTTTTCGTAGTGAACTTATGTCGGATATACTCAGTCAATCGGTAGATTTGATATCTTTTAACCGTCGAACTTTGGTGTATACCTAGACAACCATAAGTCACACAATCAACCCTTAACCGTCCTTGGTTCTCATTGTTGTGTTCGTTTCAGCCATGAACGCTGCCTGGTTTTATAAGTGCATAGAGAATTGGTCTTATAGAATTCTCCTTGAAGCGGCTAACACTTCACACTTACATAGGTGATTCCTAACGTGTTATCCCGTAGATACACTATTTAAAAAGCCTTAATGCTTTATCTTTGGTATTGAACATTGCCTCATCACGAGAATAGACCAAAAGGAATTTTATTTGAAAATGTTGAACCGTCATTAATGACTTTGTTTGAGCTCCTTGAACCTAGATCTTTTGATCTCCAGTCTTCTAGGTAGAGTTACTACCACAATGACTTGTCCTTGGCCATAGTCTCATTTCCCTCGATGATCTTTCAAATACCTCTCTAGTTAGGCCTTTTATAAATGAATCCGACACATTATCGCTTGACTTCACATAGTCAATTATGATAATTTTTCTAGAGGGTAGTTGCCTAACAGTTTTATATTTTCGTCATTTTTGACAATATTTTTCGTTATTCATAATGCTCCCAGCCCTTCCTTTTGCCGCTTGACCATAGCAATGTATGCATATATGTGCCAATATTTTGGGCTAAGATGAAATTTCTTCAAGAAAATTTGGGAGCCATTCAACTTCTTCACCGGCCTTGTCTAAGGCTATAAATTCAGCCTCCACTGTAGAGCGGTCAATGCACATTTGTTTGACGATTTCCAAGGCATCGCTCCTTCACTGACTGTTTAGAATCGGTTGAACGGGTAATCTAATTTGCATCACTATACTCCTCTATTATCGCGGGATACTTATTGTAGTGCAAAGCATAATTTGAAGTATATTTCAAATACTTCAAAATTCGTTTCATTGTCATGAAAGTTCAATGCAAACTTTCTTATGTCGTAGAGTAATACATCTCGATTTTCAATTGCATATCTGATTATTGACAACATTTAATGTAGTAATAGTATATTATAACAACAGCTGGAATGATTGGCATCAATTGTGGCCACAACCTTTTAATATATAATACATTTCACAATCATTCCTTCATTTTCAAGCATTTGTATGCTATTTATTCATACGTCTATATGATATGCAAATTATAGCACCTTCATTCATGAAACAAATCCAACTTGAAATGGATTTTGGTCATGTTCATCGGTTGGTTCACCTCATTATAGATCATTATATTAATACATTTGTTCATGAACGATCATGTTTATACAAAATATGTAAACACACTTTCCATGAAAAGTCATAGCCTTACAGGTGACACCCTTTCATAAAAGAGCTAAACATTATAAATGTTCAAGAAAGAACAAATCATTTCAGGAAAAGTACGTAAACAACTTTCGAATTTGTAGTTTTATCACTAATCATCACTAAGATTGAACAAGTAATGAATTCACTGACTACCGTATCAATATCCCTAAGGATTTGTGGGGTTCAAAAATTATATCATTTAGACATTACATCTAACATTAGCTTTTGTCATGCATAAGTTAAAAGCCGTCACATTTTAAATATTTCATAAACATATCATCCACATATAATCAAATAATTACTATATGATTTGAAGTATTCTTAAAGTAAACACATTTGTTTACACTCATTAATTTTAAAACCATTTGACAAATATTATTTGGTCAAATCTCGCATGTCATTGTTTGGATGCTTATTTTAGTCCATAAAGAGACTTAACACGTCGGCACACCTTTTTATTTTTTCCAGGAATCATAAACTATTGGTTGTTCCATGTGAATTGCTTCCTCCAAATAACAATTAAAATGGGTGTCTTCACATCCATTTGATGGATTTCAAGACCGTATACTGTAGCTAATGCTATTAAATTCATATGTAAGCAAAACTCGTAATCGACGAGTGTATGTCAAAATAGTCAAGACATTCTCATTGTCTAAACCATTTGGCAATTAATCTTGCCAACTATTTGTCAATAGTACCATCAACTTTCATTTCCATTATGAAAATCCACTTAGAACCCAAAGGTTTATTTCCTGGAGGAAGATCAATCATTTTCCCAAGTATGATTACTTAATATGGATTCTGACTCACTATTGACTGCTTCTTTCCGAGGAAGACATAACTTCTTCCAAAGTTTGAAGCTCATTTTCTAACAAGAATGTCAGAAAATCTGGTCCAAAGGAAGTAATTGTCTTTCGACGTTTACTACGTCTTGGATTCACCTCATTAGGTTTACTTTACTTTGCTTCTTCCCGAGGTTGTTTAGATATTTCACTAGACGACTCACATTCCTTTTTTATACGGATAAATATTCTCAAAGAATTCAACATTATCTGATTTGATTGCCTTATTAATATGAATGTCGGGATAATTTATGAACAAGAAAATTATAGGCCTTACTATTTGTTGCATATCCTATGAAAACACAATCAATAATCTCCGGTCCGATCTGTACCCTTTTGGGTTTAGGAACTTACACTTTAACTAAGTACCTTACACTTTAAAATATTTAAGTTGGGCTTCCTTCCATTCCATTTTTCATATGGAATGGATTGCCTCTTGCTATGGGGAACTCGACTGAGTATATGGTTATCTATAAGAATAACTTTCCCCCCACAAGTTCTGGGGTAAACCATAACTTATCAACAAGGCATTCATCATCTCCCTTAACGTTCTATTCTTTCTTTCCGTAATTTCATTAGATTGCGGTGAGTAAAGGGCAGTCGTTTGGTGAATGATGTTATATTGCAAATATATTTCTTCTAAAGGAGATTCATATTTGCTGCCCGTGTTACTTTGTAGAGCCAGCCACAAGAGCTGTTGTTTATGTCACGATAGAGCCAGAGTAAATGGTGAAGTTTTTAATCTTCAAACCAATCTGACACAATCAGAATTAATAAACGGTGAAGTTTTTAATCTTCTAACCGAGTAATATCTTATACCGGATCTAATAAACGGTGAAGTTTTTCAATCTTCAAACCGAGTAATATGTGACACGATCAAATTTAATAAATGGTGAAGTTTTTTTTTTTTTTTAATCTTCAAACAGAATAATAAATTAGAGTAGAAAATCACTAAGATTTTAATCTCCAAAACGAGTATAAAGTCACTTAGACTTTATTCCGACAAATAAGTAGAAAGTCACGAAGACTTTAATCTCAATGAACGAGTGAAAAATCATGCAGATTTTGATCTCGAAGCAGGAGTAGAAAATCAGGAAGATTTTATTCTCCATAACGTGTGTAGAAAATCACTAGAATTTTAATTCCCTTTCCAAATGGTTTTCCAACTAAACCATTATAACACTTTAAACAGTTGATCTCTTTCTCTAATCAAACACATATATGTTCATCTTTACATATATTGTATTCATGATCTCAAGACACTTCAAGTAATGCCTAATTCATATCTTACCTACCTTGAAAATATTTTTCCACATATTTTCATGCATACTACCAAATAGTATACCAATCAATCGATTATATTTGGTAAACTGAATAACAAAGTTATTCTTTTATGTTATTCCCAATTATCACAGCATGCATATATTTATATACATATCTTTTGAGATCATCAAATAATCATCTACCCTCATTCATGAATTTTTATTTAAATGTCATCAAATCTCACAGGTAGAAGTTTATAAATAGTTAATTAAGGGAGTTAAGGTAGAACCTGATTTCTGTTGTCACTTTCGGTTTACCAGAACGATGCAAATCGTATGATGATGTGTGAGTTAAATAACGCAACCGCTGCATCATTTTTGCATTCCAACCAGTGAATACACAACATTGAAGCCACGTTCACAATGTTCAATATTCATATATGCACCCTTTCTTTTGAACCAGTGGGTAGTGGAATTAAATAGGAGACTTTAATCCACTTTTAATGGTATCAGCACCCAGATTCCTTCCAATCTGTTTGAACCCATTGGCTTCACAAGTTCACATCACTTGTCTTCGGTATTATTCTTCCTTCCAGATTGTAGTGCGTGTATATTCAGCGTGATCCAACGCCCATATCTCAACCACTTCATCGCTTCTCGAAATTGATAAACCGAACTTCTCACCAATTTTCACGGCCACCAACTTTCTCTTTTTAATAGGTACTATGCCCTTCCAGAAACTTTTACTATCTAATATTCAAAACCTATTGCGACATAATATGCACTCCGCATATAGAATTTAAAACCACGCAGTATCATCTTCATGCTGCTTCCATCGTGACAAGATTTCTCTCTATCAACCATCCGTCAAATATTTCTATTAAATTCCTTAAGATTGTTGGTATTACTTTGTTCAAAATCAGAAAATCAGAGAAGCAAACCAACGTTAGTTCAATAAAGAAATCATAAAATAATTCCGAGCCAACTGAATTCACAGTGCGTCCTTAGAGAATTTAATTCCCTCACTATTGCCCAAAGTTATGGATTAATTCCTCCCAGGATAAAATGGAATAACTATTTTATGATAGCGACACTACAAATCACAGAACTTCAGCGAACTCAACAAACAGAGCAAATTATACTAGATACTTATGTTTATTTAAAAAATAATGCAACAAAGTAGAAAAGAGGGGAGATGATTTTAGATTTTTTCATGTTTTAAAAACGAGGTCAAAGGCTCTAAATTTATAGACAAAGGAAGGGTGATATGGAGAAGTGCAATTCAAAAACTGCCTCTTTCATTTCTCATTCACGCCCTATAAGAAAAAACGCAACATTTTCATCCCTACAACCACTGTATTTCTTTTAGCACTACGGATTCACTGTAGCACTTAAAGTGTCGTTAGATAACTCATTCTCCATTTCCAAGCTTTTGACCAACTTCATGCTTAAGAACATTCTTTTACATGTGAAGATCCATTTTTCTAAATCCATCTCATAAGTAAAATTTCAACATCATACCTCATCTTACGGATGTTATATATTCTGTGACACCATCCATCCATCCCAAACTCTTGCGACTCACAATCAACTAAATTTATCTAGAACGGTCATTTCTTCTTCCAGACTCCTTCGAAATATTTGTTCGTTCATTGATAGCTTTTCTGAACAATGACGATCTATTCCTCTAACTTCAATGGAAATAATACTATAATTCTTTCACTTACAACAAACATGTAGCATGTATACGGTCGAAATCGGGTAAGCCCGATTTCATAAGCTCGAGAGGTCACCCCGAGGTCAGGTTCGGGTGAATCAAGATAATTCGGGCTCAAGGCTAATGAAGGAGTGCAGACCTCGAGAACCAAAGCATACGACATCGGAGACCGAGTATAAGCTACCTCGAAATAATGCCGTTTTAGGCTTGTACTAGAATGGGCGGGAATCCCGCAATGACAAAAAGATCAAGGCGTAAATCGCGAAACGGATTTGTGCGAATTCGTTAGACAGCTGTACCAATTAGATTCCTTTCTAGAAATAGAAATGTACCTTGTTTAGGACCCCCCCTACTATATAAAGGGGAGGCTGCTCATTTGTAAACATTATCAATCATTGGCAAAGAATATACACCTTTACTTTTGCGCTCATCCCTCAGAATTATCCTTTAGTTTTATTATATTCTCTTTGCTTTATTCTACTATTCATTGAAGTCTATCTCGAGGTCATCTTGGCTCGAGGTCGAGGCTTGCTCATACACTGGTTTGACCTAACTTGCTTACTTAACTCACGTACTTATCTTCTTGTTTAACAATCAGTATTGAATTAAATCGCATATCTTTAAGACCTCATTATAAATTTAATTATTACTCATATTTTAGGGTAAACAGTTTGGCGCCCACCCTGGGGCTAGAGATAATAGTGATTATTTCAGTGATGATTTTTGATAACACACGTTATTTTTCACACTTGTTCTTGTCAAAGATTCTTTGTTTTCAGGCTAAAACATGTCGAACTCGATGAACACACCAGTACATGGCAATGACGGCCTCGGATTCCATGGAGAAAATGATAATGTAGTTGCTTTAGGGGCCGGTGTATCACCGCTTAACCCCAGAGTAGTACCAGTTCAAGAGCCAGTCGATGTTGGTTCGCGCGTTGCTTTAAACGGGGACTTAGGTGCAGACGTCGGAGAAAGTGTACGTGAAGAGGTCCGACCTGGTAGCCAAGGAACACAGGGTCAAGGAGATGGGGGGAGTTAGCCTCCAAGTAATCTTCGAAATATTACAAGCGCAGCAGATTGCTATCGTTCAGCTGCAAAGTCTACAAAAGACTCCGAGCATGGCTGGGCCGGACACTACTCGCCGTACTGAGCCGGTGCTGGAAAGGTCGAATGATAATGGATGTGGGACTGACCCCACAATCATGAAAATGCTCGAAGAACTCACAAAGAGGATCGAGTCAGGAGAAAAAAGGATCGAGGATAATGACAAAAAAGTAGAGACATACAACTCACGAGTCGACCAAATACCGGGGGCGCCTCCGATTTTGAAGGGTTTGGATTCCAAAAAGTTCGTGCAAAATCCTTTTCCCCCGAGCGCGGCTCCGAAGCATATTCCAAAGAAGTTTCACATGCCGGACATACCTAAATATAACGGGACCACCGATCCCAATGAGCACATCACTACATACACATGTAATATTAAGGGAAACGACTCGGAAGACGATGAGATTAAGTCCGTCCTGCTGAAAAAATTTGGGAAAACTTTGTCCAAGAGGGCGATGATTTGGTACCACAAACTGCCCTCAAACTCTATCGATTCATTCGCCATGTTGGTGGATTTGTTTTTGAAGGAACATGCGGGTGCCATAAAAGTTGCAACGAGGAAATCCGACGTCTTCAAAATTAAGCAAAGGCACAACGCAATGCTGAGGGAGTTCGTGTCTCGGTTTCAGATGGAACGAATAGAGTTACCACCAGTCTCCGATGATTGGACTGTTCAGGCCTTCACCCAGGGGTTAAACGAGCGGAGCTCGATAGCATCACGACAACTGAAACAAAACTTTATTGAGTACCCCGCCGTGACTTGGGCGGATGTGCACAATCGATTTCAGTCAAAGATTAGGGTCGAGGATGACCAGTTGGGAGCCCTCTCAGGTTCAGTGTATCCAAGCAGATTGGCAGCAAAAGATTCAAGAGATACCAACAGGGAATCGAGGTCCAGCAAGGAACGGTATCAGCCGTATGCCGAAGATCGAAGAATCAACAGTTCGAGGCGCAACATACCTCGGAGTGATCGGAGATTGGATCAAGGACAGAATTCTCGGGGACTCATGAGTAAGACCGGATTTGATAGGCATACAGGACCGGCAGAGGCACCTCGATTAGAGGAGTATAATTTCAGCGTCGACGCCTCGGGTATAGTTTCAGCCATCGAAAAGATTAAGGACAACAGGTGGCCTAGACCTATACAAACTGATCCTTCCCAAAGGAATCCTAACTTAATGTGTAAATATCATGGTACGCATGGACATAGGACCGAGGACTGCAGACAGTTAAGAGAAGAGGTAGCTCGATTATTCAGCGAGGGGCACCTCCGAGAGTTTCTCAGCGATAGAGCCAAAAACCACTTTAGGGAAAGAGACGCCAATAGAAAGAGTGAACAAGAGGAGCCTCACCATGTTATCCATATGATCATTGGCGGAGTCGACATCCCACATGGACCTGTTTTCAAACGCACCAAAGTGTCAATTACAAGGGAGAAACGGACTCCAGACTACGTGCCCAAAGGTACCCTTACATTCAACGAAGAAGATACAGAGGGCCTCTCTCAGCCACACAATGACGTACTAGTAATTTCTATTCTATTAAATAAAGCTCAAGTTAAACGTGTTCTTGTGGATCCAGGTAGCTCGCCGAACATAATCAGGTCGAGGATCGTAGAGCAGCTCGGGCTACTAGATCAAATTTTACCTGCATCTCGAGTCCTGAATGGCTTCAACATGGCCAGCGAAACAACGAAGGGCGAAATAATCCTACCAGTGAACATGGCCGGGACTATACATGACACAAAATTTCATGTCATCGAAGGTGACATAAGGTTCAATGCATTGCTTGGAAGGCCGTGGATCCATAGCATAAGGGAAGTGCCATCGAACCTTCACCAAATGATGAAGTTTTCAACAAAAGGGATGTTCGCAGTTCATGATTTGACACCAGCATCAGCACCCTCGATCTCAGAGAAGTCAAACATCAAAGACAAGCAGGTGGCTAAATACCAATCACAGTCCACATCCTCGATTGAATCCGAGGAACAGGTAGCCGAGGACGAAGAAGAGGACTTCCTTACACCTCAAGCTTTCGTCGCCCCCGAGGAATCAGATGCAACAAAGTCCACGGTCGAGGAACTAGAGCAGGTGATATTGATCGAGCATCTACCGGAACGGAAGGTATACCTGGGAACAGGATTAACCCCCGAACTCAGGAAAAAACTCATTCAATTCCTTATCGATAACATAGATTGTTTTGCTTGGTCCCACTTAGATATGACAGGGATCCCACCGGAGATAACCACCCATCAGCTGAGTCTCGACCCCAGGTTCAAACCGGTGAAGCAAAAGAGAAGGCCCCAGTCTGAGGTGAAGCATGCATTCATAACAAACGAGGTAACTAAACTTCTAAAAATAGAGTTCATTAGGGAAGTAAAATATCCCGAATGGTTGGCCAATGTGGTAGTAGTCCCTAAAAAGGGAAACAAACTTAGAATGTATGTAGATTACAAAGATTTGAACAAGTCATACCCTAAAGACTCTTTCCCACTGCCTAACATCGATCGTATGATCAACGCCACAGCCGGCCACGAGATCCTTACTTTTTTAGATGCCTACTCCGGGTACAATCAAATTCAAATGAACCCGGAGGACTTGGAAAAAACTTCATTTATCACAAAGTATGGGACATATTGTTACAATGTAATGCCCTTCGGGCTAAAACATGCAGGAGCTACATACCAACACCTAGTTAATAAGATGTTCGAACGACAGATAGGCAAATCTATGGAAGTTTATATTGATGACATGCTAGTTAATTCCCTGTGCGCAGAGGACCATTTGACTCATTTGCAGGCAACGTTCGAGATTTTAAGAAAATACAACATGAAGCTCAACTCCGAAAAATGCACCTTTGGAGTTGGTTCGGGCAAGTTCTTGGGTTTCATGGTGTCAAATAGGGGGATCGAGATCAACCCCGATAAAATTAAAGCCATCGAAGAAATTACCATCATGGACAGTATAAAAGCCGTACAACGGCTAACTGGACGGATAGCCGCTTTAGGCCGATTTATCTCGAGGTCGTCGGATCGGAGTCACAGGTTCTTTTCCCTACTCAAAAAGAAGAATGATTTCGCATTGACTGCGGAATGTCTGCAAGCGTTTGAGGAGTTAAAGAGATACCTGTCGAGCCCGCCTCTCCTTCATACTCCAAAGGCAGACGAAAAACATTACTTATACTTGGCTGTGTCCAAGGTAGCGGTAAGTGGCGTGCTGGTTCGAGAAGAGCAAGGTACACAATTTCCTGTTTATTATGTGAGTCGAACCTTAGGAGATGCTGAAACCATGTATCCATATTTAGAGAAGTTAGCACTTGCACTAATAAGCGCATGTAGAAAATTGAAGCCATATTTTCAATGTCATCCCATATGTGTGCTAACCACGTATCCACTTCAAAATGTTTTTCATAAGCCCGAGCTGTCAGGTCGATTGGCCAAATGGGCCATCGAACTTGGAGGGTACGATATCGAATATCAACCCCGAACGACTATCAAGTCTCAAATTTTGGCAGACTGCGTGGCAGATATCACACCTACCCTCGTACCTGAAGTATAAAAGGAGCTTCTAATAAAGACGGATACGTCATCGGGGGTATGGACCCTTTTCACAGACGATGCCTCGAATGTGAAAGGGCCCGGGCTCAGTATTGTTTTAAAACTGCCTACGGGCAGTATCATTAGACAATCTATCAAAACCTCTAGATTAACTAACAATGCGGCTGAGTACGAGGCCATGATTGCAGGTCTCGAATTAGCCAAAAGCCTTGGAGCAGAGGTCATCGAAGCCAAGTGTGACTCTCTTTTGGTGGTAAACCAAGTGAACAAGAGTTTCGAAGTTCGAGAAGATAGAATGCAAAGATATTTGGACAACCTGCAAGTAACATTACACCTCTTCAAGGAATGGACGTTGGACCATGTACCTCGGGAGCAAAACAGTGAGGCTGACGCACTTGCGAATTTGGGATCACCGGTCGAGGAAGATGATATCGTCCTGGGGACTGTCGTCCAGTTGTCGAGATCCGTGGTCAAGAAAGGACATGCTGAGATAAACTCTACAAGTTTGATGTGGTATTGAAGGAACAAATATGTCGAATATTTGAAGCACAAAAAGCTCCCCCCGGACCCTAAAGAGTCGAGGGCCCTACGAGCCAAAGCAGCCCGATTCACACTAGATGAAAATGGAACATTGTACAGGAGGACCTTCGATGGAGCATTGGCAGTATGCTTAGGACCAAGGAACACCGATTATGTTTTGCGATAAATCTACGAAGGAACTTATGGAAACAACTCCGGCGCTGACTCTTTGATTCAAAAAATAATTAGAGCTGGATATTACTGGGATAACATGGAGAAAGATACTAAGGATTTCGTTTGAAAGTGTGACAAATACCAAAGGTTTGCACCGATGATCCATCAGCCCGGTGAACAACTCCATTCGGTCCTATCCCCATGGCCATTCATGAAATGGGGGATGGACATCGTTGCCCCCTGCCAACGGCACCAGGTAAAGCTAAGTTTATTTTGTTTATGACTGACTACTTTTCAAAGTGGGTAGAAGCGCATGCCTTCGAGAAGTAAGAGAAAAAGAAGTCATAGACTTCATATGGGACCACATCGTATGCCGGTTCGGGATACCCGCTGAGATAGTGTGCAACAATGGGAAGCAATTTATCGGCAGCAAAGTGACAAAGTTCCTCGAACATCACAAAATGAAAAGGATTTTATCGACGCCATATCACCCAAATGCAAATGGCCAGGCCGAGTCCACAAACAAAACTATTATCCAAAACTTGAAGAAGAGGTTGAATGATGCTAAAGGGAAATGGAGAGAAGTGTTGCCTAAGGTACTGTGGGCATATCGAACGACGTCGAAATCCAGCATAGGGGCAACTCCGTTCTCTTTAGTGTATGGTTACGAAGCATTGATTCCGGCCGAGGTCGGGGAACCTAGCGTCAGGTTTCAGCACGCAACCGAGGAATCGAACCACGAGGCTATGAACACTTGTCTCGAACTACTAGATGAAAAATGAGAAGCTGCACTGGTTCGAATGGCCACACAAAAGCAAAGGATAGAGAGGTATTATAACAGAAGGGAAAACCTTCGCCACTTCGGAGTCGGGGACTTAGTTCTAAGGAAAGTCAACCTCAATACTCGAGACCCAAATGAAGGAAAGCTAGGCCCAAATAGGAAAGGACCGTCCTGAGTCATCGAAGTCGTTGGAAAGGGATCTTACAAACTTAGAACGATGGAAGGTGGACAATTGCCAAATAATTGGAATGTATCGCTACTCAAACAATATTATTACTAAGGTATGACCTTCTCCTTTTTCCATTGATATTCAAGACTGACTCATTTTAGGTGTTCGATCAAAGACGTCGAGACACCCTTCAAACGAAGACCTTAGGTTTTAAAGCATGCGTTGCACTCGTTTTTCCTTAGATCGGGTTTTATCCCAAATGGGTTTTTCCAGCAAGGTTTCTAACGAGGCAACAATTGTATGCTACCTAAGGGGATTTCAACAAGTATCCAAGGCTTCTTTTCAATCAACCTCGAATACTGGCGGCATCACCTTTGGGGACTGGCATTTTTGAGGAAAATACTTCACGCCTAAGAAGGTCTCGATAGGAAAACTTTGTAATGGGCCAAACGGTCAAATGAACCATGTCCATATAGGATTACCGAGCCTCTAAGGCAAAATATGTACATATGTACGAATTATTTAAAGAAGCACCTTTTCTATTAAAAACCTCGTGTCTTGAAGAAATTTGTTACTCTATACATATGATTCTATATGAGAAAAGGCTCAAGAGCCAAAACATAAGTACATCTCGACTACTCGGGGACTATCGTCGATAGTCAACATGTTCGAAATATGCGAACTCGAACTCGTAAGACCTCAAAGAGGCCTCCCTCGATGTAAAGGACAAGGCTATCACACTCGGGGACTAATATTTCGAACAAGTTCGAAATATTATCGGGAAACAAGTCCAAGAGACATACCCGAAGGCCACGACCATATTAAATACTACGGTCACATGAAAGGGCCACGGCCAAAATAGCGCGGCTCGGAGACGTCCGACTTTCGCCATAATCTAAGGCCTTCAAATACTATGAAAACCCGGTTAAATAAAGCTACGCACGGCAAAGCAAGGGCATCGATAAAATCAGCCCCCAGATAATTTGAAGGCTTCGATAACATCAGCCTTCGAGATATTAAATCACCTCAACACAAACAAGCTAGGAAAATCTGGGTTTTGATCGTTGAACCCTCGAAAAACCCAATGGGTATAAAAAAATATATGCTAAGGCATGAATTTTTTTTAAGTCTTTTTCCAAAAGGGGAAATATTATAGCCGCTTTTTAAGAGCCTAAGGGCCGACGCACTAAGGGCTCGAGATTTTACCCTTTCCGAACTTAAGGATTCGATCGCCCCGAGCCCAAACAAACACGATTAACTAAGATTCAAGACTTGTTATTATTTAATGTTAAATATATATACCTCGAAGGTTTAAGCCTTATTCGAACCTGGTCGCGACAAAGAAACCACTCAAGAAGGAATCTCGAATACACAATTCGAAGGACGAAATTATTACAAAATATATAAAGCAAGGAAGATTGAGAAAGCATTCAAGAGAACTTCTTCTTTTATATATACATTCAAAAGGTGGTACATACCAAAAGTTCAGCAAAAAAGGAAGTGCAAAAAAAAAATAAAAAGAAAAGTTCCTATCTACACCGAGAGGGCATCCCCCCCGGGGGCAGCTTATCCCGGAATTGCCCCTCCCTCGGGAGCAGCCTCTTTATCGGGAGTAGTCTCTTCTTCGACCCCCTCTTCATCTCTAGATGCGCCTTGGCTGCCTTCGATATCATCATTATCATCGGAGGAGAGAACGAACTTGGCATCACCTTCATCCGCCTTTGCTTGGGTTATCTCCTCAGTAAGATCGAAGCCCCTAGCATGGATCTCCTCGAGATTCTCCCTCCGAGATCGACAGCTGGCATAGTCGTTGCTTCGTTTTTCCCAAGCAACAGCTTCTCTCAACTCTGTTTGAGCAGCTGTGGTGTCCCTGAAGTATACGGCGACCATTTTATCAGCCGTAATCTGAATCTTCTTGGCCTCAGCCCTGGCTTCAGCAACTTCAGCTTTGGCCTTGGCCATATTAGCCTCGAGTTCAGCAATTGTTTCAACCTGGGCCGAACTGCTTTCTTTGGCATTCCGAAGCTGAGTCTCGACAACAGATAGTTTTGTCAATGCAGCTTCCTACGTCGTAGGCAAGAGGTCCATCTTTTCTTTCCATTTGTTGCACTCAGCGTTAACCTGGCCAACTTTACCTCGAAGTCGCTCCAGCATCTCTACCTTCTGCTGTAGCTGAGACATCGAAGTGTTAGCCTCCGAAGTCGGGAGGGGAAGTCCGTACTTTTTCAAAACATTAGTTAGCTGCTTCTCCAGCTCATCCTCATATTCTCGAGCCTTGGCCAACTCCGACCGAAGGTATTTAAAATCCTCCTCCTTTTGATCACAAAGGAGCCTCAGGGCTTTCTCTTCGCCCAAGGACTTGTTCAGCTCGGCCTCGCATTGGCTCAGCTCGGCCTTGAACTTGTTAAAGGCCTACGAAGGGAAGAAATGATCAGTCAAAGCAATGAAATAAATTACAGCATCGAGGGAATTGCAGGGTTAAGGATTCAGGTTTACCTTGGAGTAGAGACATTGGGCCTCTTCAAAGGTCGATGACGCGTCAATGAGATCGTCATCATCGACCTCAGTGAAATAACCCTGAAAAGGATCGTCCTCACTAGGGGCTCCATCTAACTCGTGCATTTTTAGGGCCTGGGCATCCCTTATAGCCTCCTCGGAGTAGGCCGGTAATGAAGAAGAATGACCCATTGTCAAGGCCCCGGGTAGGTCGCCCGAGGCGCTCTGTTCGACCCCAGGCATCTCGAAACTTGCCTTCTTTGTAGTACTTGTCGGAGGCTGCAGAATAATTGTAACTTCAGGCGAATCGGGAGCCTTGTCCTTTTCTTTCATCGAGGTCTCCCCGACTTGGGGTATGATCTCTGGCTCGATGAGCTTAACAGCCGATTTCCTTGTTCGGGTTACCAACACCGAGACTTCTTCCTCATCATCTTCATCATCCAAATATTGGTGGGCTGAATCTACATCCACCGTGATAACATTCTACTTACACCTCCGAGCGGGCTCCGCTTTGTTTTGAGGATCTTCGGGCTTCGAGGACCTCTTCCTTTTATTGTTTATTTTCATCTTCGAGATCAGAGACTCGATCTTCTCCCCTGGAGGGGGCGGCCTCATCTCGAAGAACTCTCCAATGCCTGCAACAATGAAGTTAAGTGTTAGAAAGAGAGCATTCCCGGTAAAGAAGAAAGTACCTAAATATGTACCATGGTGTTTAGCTTCCCACATGCCCTTCGACAGGTCGCGCCACTTGCGTTTATCATATGACGAGGTGGCAGCTAGCTTACAAACCCAGTCCTCGAGATCGAGGATCACATTAGGCATCCATGGGACCGCTGCAGAAAAAGGAAAGAATATTATGCAAAGTGTAGCAAAATTACAGAAAATTACTAAGGAAAGGGGCTCCACTCACGTTCGAAGTTCCACTTCTCGGGGAACGACGTTTCCTCCTCGGGAATGACGTCGATGGTCCTCACTCGGATAAACCGGCTCATCCAACTTCGATCTCTATCTTTGTTGTTATTGACAAAGAAGGATTTAGTCGATCGGCGTTGAAGTTTAATCAGCTCTCGGAAGAGTTGAGGCCGGTATAAGCGGATGAGATGGCTAAGGGTGAACTCGAGCCCCTCGGCCTTGTTGACAAAGAATTGGAGCATATCACTATCCGCCAAAAAGACGGGTGAATCTGGCCAAGGGTAACCTGGTATCTTTTACAGAACTCAATCACAATTGGATAGAGGGGGCCCAACGTGAATGGGTAAGTGTACACACTTAAGAATCCCTTCACATGGGTATTAATATCCTCTTCACGAGTGGGGATCTGTATGATGACCTTTTCTCCCTATCCACATTCCTTTCTCACAACGTCGAGGTGCTTCCTTACTATTGAACATATGTACCTCGAAGCGTGTTCACGACGGCCAGGGACATCGGGAGGATTTTCGATCGAGAAGTCTTTCTTTAGGGTGCAGCCCCGCCCCGAGAACAATCTCGTGGAGGGCCGGCGGCTTGCCACCGGCTAGACGGGAGGAAGAAGAGGAAGTTTCATCTTTTTGGGGAACAGATTTAGAAGTTTTGGCCATTGATTCTTGTTGGGAAAGGTGGAAGGAAGTAAGTTTTATAAGCTCTTAGTGTTGATGAGGCGGAGGAATCAGTGGCGGAAAAAGGGAAAGTAGAAAGAAAGAGGGATTAGAGGGGTTGCAAATGGAAGCGAAAGTCCTTAATGAGGCAGATAACCGAGTATTTATATAGAGTCGATGACCGTTCGGTGTAGCTAGTGGCCGACCAGCACTGACATGCATTTAATGTTTTGGGGAAGCGAACCGATGGGATGTTTAGGTCGCTTCAACATTTATGTCATAGGGATGATGTCACCATCAGGTACTTCGGAAATTTGAGATTCAAATCATTTCTTGTCATTTTATTCTAAGAAATGCGGGGACTATCTGTATATGGTCGAAATTGAGTAAGCCCGATTTCATAAGTTCGAGAGGTCACCCCGAGGTCAGGTTCAGGAGAATCAAGATAATTCGGGCTCAAGGCTAATGAAGTAGTGTAGACCTCGAGAACCAAAGCATATGACATTGGAGACCGAGTATAAGCTACCTTGAAATAATGCCATTTTAGGCTTGTACTAGAATGGGCGGGAATCCCGTAATGGCACAAAGAACAAGGCATAAATCGTGGAATGGATTTGTACGAATTCGTACAAATCCGTTAGACAGTTGTACCAATTATATTCCTTTCTAGAAATAGAAATGTACCTTGTTTAGGACCCCTCCCCTACTATATAAAGGGGAGGCTGCTCATTTATGAACATTATCAATCATTGGCAAAGAATATACACCTTTACTTTTGTGCTCATCTCTCAGAATTGTCCTTTAGTTTTATTATATTCTCTTTGCTTTATTCTATTGTTCATCGAAGTCTATCTCGAGGTCATCTTGGCTCGAGGTTGAGGGTTGTTCATACACTGGTTTGACCTAACTTGCTTACTTAACTCACGTACTTATCTTCTTGTTTAACAATCAGTATTTGATTAAATCGCATATCTTTAAGACCTCATTATAAATTTTATTGTTACTCAGATTTTAGGGTAAACATAGTCATGGTACACCATTCTTTGTTGTTCTTTATACTTTTCTGATTCCGGAAGATATTTGATAAATTCCATATGTCTTTTCTCTTTTCGGTAGGTAAGACCTCTTTTCACCACCCATCACTTGACAGTAAAGTTATATGTTCAACTCTCATCCACTTAGGAGTAAGTTAACTCTCAAGCCCTGACCTGATGTCTGTAGACTTTACAAAATTTTTATACTGCAAGCAAACTTCTTTTGACTATGTAGGGGTCCACCCTGATGTTATGAGTTATTTATTTCCCAACCAAGATTCTCATTTTACAGTTTTCCACTTCTTTGGCTTATTCGCCATTATCACACTTGTGGTACCTTTTGATTCCGATGATAGGATGGAATCTTACGCTCATTATAGCTCTCCTAATTTCTTTTCCTGTTTAAATTCCAAGACACTTCCAAATCACAACTCATGTTGATAAGTATCATCTTTCTATGCCTTTACTACAATAATATGATTAACACATTACTCTTTTTGAATCTGCTGTACTATCCTTGTGTCTTTCTAATGTCACGCTTCTTAGTCCGTGCTCAAATATGTCAAGTACAACTCTGTTGCACTTTTCAATAGTCCATGTTCATATATATATATATATATATATATATATATATATATAGAGAGAGAGAGAGAGAGAGAGAGACGCACACACACATCTATTTTTTACAATTACGACTTCGTTATGCCCTTGAGTCCATGCCACGTAATGTTTAACTAGTACGACTACTTCAAGAGAAATTCGTATACCATCTTCGTGCATATTTTCATAGTAAATATTATTTTCACAGTAATAAATGTAAGCAAGTTACTGTCTATATTTATATGTGATATAAATTTTCAAGTTATGTCTACCTACATAAGTTCTCATAGCATACCCTACTAACCATGGAATTTACCATGTGATTACACAATGAGCACCTTCATATCTGAAAAGATATCCTTAGCCTCATTCCCAATACAACACATTTATGATGCATGGGACATCGCTACATATATTTGAACCACTTGAAATTCTCTAACTTTCAGAATGTATCATTATTATTCTTCAGTTCTTTAGCCTTAAATCTTTATGTAATATTTACAACCCATCAGAAGTATTAACCTAGTCTCGTACAACCTTCAACACATTCAAACCCTTTACACATTTAATCAATCTACGCTCAACTGTTCTGTTGGCACATGCAAGAGAGTTCTAGGGCATATTCTCAGATAATTTATCTTCCAGGAATTTAATGTTGTCCTTTCAAGACGACTTGACTAGTAGACAATTCACGTTACCCCTTTAACCTCCAAGGTTACACCTTTTGTATACCCCATACCTTAGCACGCCTTCCACTTATCCATTTTAGGCCTTTTATGTTGTTTTCATGTATATACATACTTTTCATTGGCTATCGATGTCGTTCGATTTGCTTTATTCATTTAAAACAAATGCTTGAAAACTTTACATTTTCCATCTGCAACCTGTCATATCAAGCCTCCAGCCAATTCTTATTATCAAGACATATCCACAACTAAAAGTTCACTATTCCAATCATGCCTCATTCCTACAAGTCGTATAATGCTTGTTCTAGGCTTGGATGAATCGTCTTCCTTTACCAACTCGATCCATATCACCTTTGGATACTCTATTACAAAATCATGAGATACAAACCCTTTTTTTGTCGACTCTAGATTATCTTTCCCTTCCTGGTCTTTAATTGCTCCCATTCTACTCATCATTCACAACAGGCATCTATCACAGTGACTAGTTATCCTCTGCTTCGAGCAATTTCAAACATATACACATGTCCTCTCAAGTTTCCCTTATTCATTTTGATAATACAAACTTCTCGTGATTTTTGCTGTCATTACGATAATATTCAACAATATTCAATCTCATCTTCCTTTCGACAAGTCATTAGCTCCTGTTAGCAATTCCAATCCATTATTGTCCTATTCAGGTTGTATATATTTCATTTTATTTTCAACCTTATATTCACATCAAAGACTATCGACACCTCCATGGCCACTTCTCAAGTAGTTAGTGTCATCACTTGAATCTCAAGCTTTATGCTCATCACCCTTCTTCACTATTCCGTCAAAATTTTGATATAGACCAAAAAGTTTCCTCTAGCTTCAAGCTTTAACGCAAGGTCTAGAGTGAGAAGAAAGAATAAAACAATACTAAAATATCCATATATCTTTCCCGATATAAGTGTGGTGCACAATACGATGATAAGGAGAAATCTACTAAACATGATTCCTTGAAGAACGAAAGTTGGCAATTTGAAGGTTTGGTAAGTTTGTTGGTTTGATCGGGAGTTAACTTTTATGCTATCGAATTCGAATGTGGTTTCGGGGATCGTACTAGATTAGTTATGTCATTTAGGACTTGTGTGCAAAGTTTGGGGTCATTCCAAGTTGACTTGACAGGGTTCGACATGAGTTTTTGAAGTTGAAACTTCGAAAAGTTCATAAAGTTTGATTTGAGGTGCGATTTGTAATTTTGATGTTGTTATGTGTGATTTGAGGCCTCAAGTATGTCTATGTTATATTTTGCAACTGGTTGACATATTTGGACGGGATCCTGAGGGTTTCCGGTGAGTTTCAGACAGATTTCGGATTATTTCGGAGCTTCATGCATATATGGTTTACTGTTGTTATCTTGTGTCACAGTTATTCTTCGCGATCATGAATATATATACAGGCTCGCGTAGGCTAAGTCTAGAGTTGGTCACTTTCTTCATCGCATTCAAAGTTGGGAGACTATGTCCGCGTAGGTTTTGGGGACTTGAGCATCGCATTCGTGTATGTAGAATTGCAGTCGCGTAGTGTTGAGCTGGGAAACTGGGAGCTGCTGAATCCTCTTTCGCATTCGCGTGGAGCTGGTCGCATTCACGGATCGTTGGCATCTGTAGGCATCGCGTTCGCATGAGTAGGCTCGCGAATTCGTATAGACCCTCAGGGCAGTGTGGATTTTTCTTTTTCCATCGCGATGGTATTTTCGCGATCGCGATTCATATGTCTAGGGAGTGATTATAAGTACTCTATTTCGGGCCCTTGAGTTATTTTATCACGTTTTGAGCTATGTAGCTCGGATTTAGATGAGTTTGGATGCGATTTTCACCACATGGGTTGGGGTAAGTGTTTTATACTTGGTTTTGATAATATTTCGTGAATCTATCTTCAATTTTGGCATTTGATTGATGATTTTGAAAGAGAAATTGAGGGTTTTTGTCTAAACTTCCCCAAAGTGAATTCTTGAGTTTTGAACATCAATTCAGAGTCGGGATTGAGTGAAATTAATATGGTTGGACTCGTAATTTAATAGATTATTGAAAGTTTTAAGTTTTGTTGGGTTATGAGGTGCGGGCCCGAGTTTGACTTTTTGGTTGACTTTAAGTAATTGATTAAAGATTCTACCTTTATCGACTGCGTTTGTCTCTTATGGAATTATTCGATGCATTTGAATTACTTTTGGCTAGTTTCGAGCCATTCAGAGGTTGATACACGTGGGATGGCTTTCCTAGAGAGTTGTTTAGCTTGCTCGATAATTGTTTTTGGCTTGTTTGAGGTACGTATCTTGTCTAAGCTTGGTTGAGGCACTAGTTGCATAAATTATTTATGATAGCTACGAGCAATGGGTTCTTATATGTGTGGATTTTGAGCCCATGTGCGAGCACCGTGGTATTTATCCATGCTCGAGGTAGTTCTTAGTCTATGATATGCCTAGAATTGACTGTTAAGCTTTAAGCTATAATATTTATCATATTTGTATCATTGTTGTAAACTATTATAGCCATGTTTGAGGTTACGAAGAGGTTGATTCCCTGAATAAACTTGATAATTGCTATTTCTAATAAAAAAATTATCGATTTGAGCTATGATAGCATACTTTGCACAAGCCTATTTGCCCAGGAGCATGAAATGTGATATTCATTCATCATATACATGTGTTGTTATATATTTTATTCTGTGTGATATGATTTGGACTGGATGTCATTGTCCACGTCGAGCAGATTGTGTTGTTATGCATGTGATCACGCCGAGCGAATTGTGTTGTTATGCCTGGGACCACGCCAGACGGATTGTGTTGTTATGCCTATGACTATGCCAAGCGGATTATGATATTGTGCTTTTGACCATGCCGGGCGGATTGTGATACCGGCACGTGAGTTGTCCATGCAGCATGTGAGTTGTCCACAGGGAGTATTGATATTATTAGCATGTGAGTTTTCCGTGCAACACGTGAGTTATTCGTGAGGATCTAGATACTGATGTTGTAGCCCGTGAGTTGTCTGTGTGGTTGATATTATTAACACAGGAGTTGTCCATGCATCACGTGAGTTATCCGTGTAGCGTGTGGATACGGATCCATCTCCCTAGGGTCACCCTCTCATATTTCTCTCTTGATGGTGTACACGAGGATTGTTTGAAACCGATGAGTTTCTGGTTGATGTGAGCTCTTGGAGAGCTGGTTACTATTATAGGATCAGGTTGTTTGCCGCAATGGACTAATATTTGGTTTTTGCATTTCATCTTTACTTGCAATTTCCTTGATTGTTTACCTGATTTACTTTTATATCTTCCCTATATGTTGGATTGTTAACTGGGCAGAACACTTTAAAAACAAAGAATTATGAGCATCAAAGTGTTTTACCTGAGATTTCCTGATTTGATCACGTATCTTTTCTATACCTGTTGAAATTATGAACTGTACATGTGTTAGTGAGTATCATTTATAGTTCTTTCTTCTTTTACCCCGCCGAGGTTAGTTAGGATACTTATTGAGTACATGTGGTCGGTTTTTCTCACACTACTCTTCCACATCTTGCATGCAGATCTTGGAGTTGATACTACTGTGTATGGCGGGAGTTGGAATTAAAGATGTACCCCTGTTCTAGTTATGGCTATCACTTGTCCTTGATAGCTTTAGATTCAAATTCTGTTAATGTACATTCCAAACAAATGTTGTAGCTATTTCATATCAATTTTGTAAATCTATGTCTTAGTGGCTCATGACTTATACTACTAGTCCTTGGGTTGTAATATAAAAGTTTAGTTATTTCATCATTTATTTCTCATTAATCTCATTAGAATATGTTGACTATTAGTTGTCTTACCTAGAGGGTTGGGTTAGGTACCATCACAACTAGTAGATTTTGGGTCATTACAAGTTGATATCATAGCTCTAGGTTCTACGAGTCATGAGCAAATATTTAGTAGAGTCTTGTGATGACCATACCTATCTCCGAGAGGCTACATGACATCTAGGATAAACTTTCCATCTTTCTTTCCTTATCGTACGACATTGATTCAACTTAAAACGTATCTCTTTGAATTCCTTCCACTCACTAGTATGCTATGTGAGCTCTTGATATCGGCCGTGCATCGACGACGGGGTGCGAGATGTGTTCTCTATGTTTGTGTGATGGGACAGTCTGGAGGACTTTAGGTCGGTTTGATCGCAACTTGGGCATGGTGGTTTTAGTTGTACGAGTATGCGCTTGTTGGAGTCATATGTCCGGTGGTGTCCCAAAAGTGGGATTTATAGCTCAATAAGTGATTGGATAACTATATCATATGTATGATGTGACTGCGGGATGTATTTAGATGGTTTTGATATGGCAAAAAGATTTTGCTTGGGATGTGAAAGGACTATGAATGCTCGATTTCTGTGGATGTGTTATACAATCTTGAGTTATGAGTGTTTTGAGGGATTCTTTCATGTTGTTCATTTGTGTAACTAAATAGATTCTCATCTCTTATTGACGAGTTCATACTCGAAGATTAATTGATTATGTAGTAGTTGTAGCCGTGAAAAGATATTGAGAAATGTCAATTTGAGGCTAAGCAGGTGGGTTATCACCTGCAGGATAATATACGGATGTGTGATCCTTATGATATTGTGTGGAGAGTTTCTTTCTACCAGTGGATTATATGTATTGTGATTTGGGTTTGGATCGATTGAGAAAGTCGACTTGGCTTTCACGAGGATGAGTGCGATCTTAGCAGATGATTTGAGGTATTTGATGGTCTTTTTTGTATGAGCTTAGAAAGATTTAGTTGAATTTCAGTGCGGGATTTTGACAGTAATAGAGTATGGTTATTGTGGGTTATCAGATGTTTTATTCTATGGCTTTGAGTTAAGTGTGGGAGTCTACTATCGGCAATTGGATTGCAATGTTATGTATTATATCAGTTCTGGTCTAAGACATACTTGTGGATCGGTTATGACTTAAAGAGGTGGATTTCAAGGATGACTCGAGTAAACAAATTTCTAGATACATGATATATTACACCTTATGGGTGTATGAAAATCATTAAATGATTTGAGTTTGTTACTCATGACGGATGTTGTGTGCATGTAGTAGGGATTTACTCGGTTGCTACAAGATGGAGTTACTTCTTTAGGTGTTAGTGTGATGATGGAGCACATGTCGTTCGGCTTGTTTAGGCGATGCATTGAGGTTAGCATAGGGTGGATGACTCTCGAGAAGGTTTTAATGGATTCAAGGTTCATATGTGGCATTTGAGGTATTTCAAAAATTTGTAAAAAGCTAAGATCTGAGATTTGCATTGGGTAGTGTTGGGACTGGCGGTATATATGTATCATTAGAGGTTCTATATTTTAGTATCAGGTAGGTAAAGGAACCAGCATTTGATTCATATAAGGTCTTTTCAGAGTGGGCACTTTGGTTGCGGTACTATTGGATGTTGAAGATGGAATACAATGGCTTATGGGCATAGAACGACGTGGTTTCATGCTAAGATCTCTTGTGGCAAGATTTGGTTGAGGATGGTGGTGTTCTGGCAAAGAGAGGTGTTAACTTGAATGCAATTTTGAAGGAACTCAAAGAAATAGGACAACTTGGTGGTAGATCGGACCAGCATGGTAATGTGTATAATCAGTTCTTTTGGTTCTTTTGATGTGGTGAGTTTCTATAGGTGTTTCATGGCAATACCCTTGCGTTTGGAGACCTGCGTGACTTGGTTGAGTTAGAGGGATTCAGTTATGATGGCTTGGTTATGTGCATATGGGTTCTCGGTGATTTCTACCAAGGTTTGAGATGGATATTTTCTACCAGCATGAGGAGTATGCTGCGTATTGTGATTTTCTCCTGGATGGGATCAAGTGGAAGGTTTTCAACTGATCGAGTGTGTATCCCACTTATAACTCCAAGTTGATAATGGGGTTCTCGTATTTTTATATGATGGCATGATAGATGTTGTGCGTTGTGTGGGATTGAGGTTTGCATGTACTAGGTCGCAGTTCCGATTTAAAGGGAAGGTCATGCATTTTAGACATTATAGACAGTTTCAGATGTTTAGATGAATGTTGGTACTGCTTGGTAATTGAGGAGAAGGGTTTGGATTTCAAAAGGCACAATGTGTTCGACTTGCGGATGCTTCACTAGTATTGCGGCACTTGCCTGGTTGATCGACGACTGATATACAGATTTTATATATGGTGTGGGAGAATTATAGAAGTAATTCTCGTGGGATGATTGTGTATGTGAGATGTGTTTATCATTCGAGTGGTGGAGTTGGGATCAACTATGATGATTCATGTGTTCTATGGATTTGGGGACTAGGAGTTCTTAGAAGCAGATTGTTTTGTAGTTCCGGGCAGTAAGGATGTGACCAAAGTTAGCCGAATGGTAGTACGTGTTATGGCTAGGTCATTGTGGACTTTTGGAGGGTTGTTTATCCATTTGGGGATGACCAGAGTTTATTTAAGGGCCCATGGATAGGCCCAATGAGGATGTGTATTCTATACCTAGTCAGATTTGTTGACTCAGTACTGTTATTGTTGAGGGTTATGTCATTCGGTTAGAGTTAAGCTTGTCCGTGTTCCAATATGTTATATGTGTTACTTTTCTATGCTACAATGGGTTGTGATATGCTAGTTAATTGCACACATGATGCGGTTCTGTTTGGGCCCTTGTGACGGAATTTGAGCAAGATGAGATGAGGTCATTGGACCAAGAATGAGTATTATCAGATTTGATTGCGGTATATTTAGAAGGATAATGTCACTGATCGGCTTAGAATTTGGATACTCTTGTTGGACGAGAGTGCTCCATAACTGGTTGACCTGATGAGTGGTCATGAGTTTTTTGCATGTTTCATTCACCATTTGGCAGTATATGAAGGTTTGGAATAAGGAGTTAGTCGATATGAGGTTTGTTACCGGTACCGGGTTTGTTTTTGGGAAGCTATTATGGTTAGATGTTATTGCTGTGAGTATCTAAGTTATGTGGTATATTATGTTATTACATCTTGGGTTATGGTTATGGCTCGGTACAACTTGTTCAGACTTATGCAGTGTATGAATGTGAGAATTGGGTCTTATAATGGATTCCAGATGTTGGAGATTGGGTTTCAAGGTTTATGGACCAAGGTTTTGGCATTAATTTGCGAAAGTTAGCAATTTGAAGGTTTGGAAAGTTCATAGGTTTGACTGGGAGTTGACTTTATTGATATCGAGTTCAGATTATGGTAGCGGAGATTGGAATAGTTTCATTATTTCATTTGGGACTTGGGTGCAAAATTTGAGGTCATTTCGGGTTGATTTGATAAGGTTCGGCACGAGTTTTGGAAGTTAAAAGTTCAAAAGTTCATAAAGTTTTGATTTGAGGTGCGATTATGATTTTGATGTTGTTATGTGTGATTTGAGGTCTCGAGTAGGTCCATGGTATGTTTGGGAACTTGTTCGCATGTTTGGAAGGAGTCCTGAGGGGCTCGGGTGAGTTTCAGATGGATTACAGAGCTTCATGCATATCTGGTTTACTGCTGTTATCTAGTGTCATAGTTATTCTTTGCGATCGCGAAGATATAGACGCGATCGTGTAGGCTAATTCTTGAGCTGGGGACTTTCTTCATCGCGTTCGCGACTGGGAGACCACGTTCGCATAGGTTGTATGGACTTCAGTATCGCGTTCGCATATGTGGAATCACGGTTGTGTAGTGCTGAGCTGAGCAGCTGAGAGCTGGGAAATCCTCTTTTGCGTTCGCGTGGAGATAACACATATCTTTGGCATCTGTTGGCATCGCGTTAGCATGAGTAGGCTTGTGAACGCGTAGAGTGACTCAAGCAATGTGGATTTTTCTTATTCGCCATCGCGATGATATTTCCGCGATCACGATTCATATATCTGGGCAGTGATTATAAGTACTCTATTTTGGGCCCTTGCGTCATTTTATCACATTTGGATCTATGGAGCTCAGATTTGGACAATTGTGGAGGTGACTTTCATCGCATGGGATGGGGCAAGTGTTTTCTACTCGGTTTTGATTATAATTCATGATTCTATCTTCGATTTTGGCATTGGATTGATGATTTTAAAAGAGAAATTAGGGGTTTTGTATAAACTTCCCTAGAGCAAATTTGTGAGTTTTGAACATCGATTTGGAGTCAGAATTGAGTGAAATTAGTTTGGTTGGACTCATAATTTAATGGGTTATCAAAATTTGTATTTTTGTCGGGTTTTAACGTGCGGGAACGGGTTTGACTTTTTAGTTGACTTTAAGTAATTGATTAAGATTCGACCTTTATCGATTGACTTTGTCTCCTATGGCATTATTTGATATTTTTAAGTTGCTTTGGGCTAGTTTCGAGCTGTTCAAAGGTTGCTACGCGCGAGATGACATTTTTAGAGAGTTGTTTGGCTTGCTCGATATATGTTTTGGCTTTTTTGAGGTAAGTATCTTATATAAACTTGGTTGAGGCACTAGTTGCCTAAATTATTTGTCATAGCTACAGGCTATAGGTGCGCATATGTGTAGGGTTTGAGCCCTTGTGCGAGCATTAGGGTATTTATCCATTATTCGGGTAGTGCTTATGCTATGATATGCCTAGAATTGACCGTTAAGATTTAAGCTATAATCGTTTTCATATTTGTATTATTGTTGTGAACTATTTTTGCCATGTTTGATATTACGAAGAGGCTAATTCCCTAAGTAAACTTGGTAATTGCTATTTCTATGATAACATTACCAATTTGAGCTATGATAGCACACTTTGCACATTCCTATACATTAGCATGTTATTATACCGGTCCAAGAGCATAAAATCCGATATTCATTTATCATATACATGTGTTCTTGTATATTTGCTTCTGTGTGATATGATTTGGACTGGATGCCTGTAACCACGCCGGGCGGATTGTGTTGTTATGCTTATAACCATGTCGGGCGGATAGTGTTATTATGCTTGTGACCACGCAGGGCAAATTGTGTTATTATGCCTGTGACCACACTGGTCGGATTATGATATTGTGCCAGTGATCATGCTAGGAGGATTATGATATTATGCTTGTGACCACGTCGGGTGGAATGTGATATCAGCATCAGTTGTCCGTGCAACACGTTAGTTGTCTATGCGAATTGATTTTATTAGCACGTGAGTTGTCCGTGCAACATGTGAGTTGTCTGTGCAGAGATAGATATTGATATTGTAGCACGTTAGTTGTCCGTGCAACACATGAGTTTTCTGTGCGTTTGATATTATGAGCACGTGAGTTGTCCGTGCAGCACGTGGATGCGGATCCATCCCCCTAGAGTCACCCTATCATGTTTCTATCTTGATGGTGTACACGTGGATTGTGAGAAATCGAGTGGTTACTGGTTGATCTGATCTCTAGGAGAGCTGGTTACTATTATTTGAACGGGTTGCGCGCCGCAACAGACTAATATATTATTATTGCATTTCTATCATGACACAAAATCCGACCAGTCATTATGGTACCTAACCCCAAACTGCTAGGTAAGCCAATTGGGAACCATCCAATTCAAATGAGATTTACTGAGAAGATAAGTGATGAAATAACTGAACTTTTATACAAAATTCCCAAGGATTGGTAGTACAAATCATGAGCTTCTAAGAGTTCGACTTTACAAAGGTGGTACGAAATAAATACATTATATGTTTGAAAGGTACAAGAACAGATTTAATAATCTGAAGCTACCAAGAACAAAAGGCAGCTACAGCCGGAATGAAGGTTCATCATCAAAGCCAGCTCCCGCTATACATAGTAATATCAGCTACAAAATCTGCACGCAAGGTGATGAAGTGTAGTATGAGTACAACCGCCCACATGTACTCAATAAGTAACAAACCTTACCTTAGGTTGAAATCAATAACGAGCTTGGACAGCAGTCAGAGTCCAACACTAATATCCTGAAACAACTCATAACAATATAATAAAAGTAGTACAAGTAATAACTCAAAGATATGATGCTCTACTCATTTACAGTTACGGAAGATAGACACGCTTTCAAGTATAACAGTAAAACCCAATTCTTTTTCCGAAATCACCAAATACGAGTAAGTCAGAAAACTATGATTTTTCCCAAAAACTTTCAACAACAGATAAGATTTTTCAATTTCGGATAGCTGAGGTAAGTACATCTCTATGCCTACATGTCAATGTGCATGTGAAGTCCAGAATGTCACAAGTGTAGCATGAGGAAATGCATCTCTATGCCTCTATGTCAAGTATATACGTCAATGCAATGCATCACAGTG
Source organism: Nicotiana otophora (assembly GCA_000715115.1). NCBI lineage: Eukaryota > Viridiplantae > Streptophyta > Magnoliopsida > Solanales > Solanaceae > Nicotiana > Nicotiana otophora. Next base: position 137,217 of record AWOL01S0020188.1, read on the forward strand.
ATGACCTCATATACTCACACTCTCCAAATACTCCATCTCACTGTCTCACACTCCCACTCATCATGCTCAATCACTCAGCACACTCAGTCACTCAGCACTGTACGGTACCTGTTGCGGCGCGCAACCCCATCCCATCATGAATAATTAAAAACCGTGCCACTGCTGTTATGTCAGACTCCAAAGGGGTGGATCCTACCCAAGCGTGAATATAAGCCATCATGGCCTGCTGCGGCGTGCAACTCGATCCCATCAATAATATATATGAATACCATAGGGCCTGCTGCGGTGTGCAACTCGATCCATATTATAATAATATATATAAAGCTAATATGGCCTACTACAACGTGCTACCCAATCCTATCATGAATCAATTAAACTTGCTATGGCGTGCAGCCTGATCCCTTGAATATCACTGACAATCCGGCCCTCAGGCCCTAACTCAGTCATCAATGTCTCTAGTCTCTCCGACTCACAAATATCATACCAATCAGCCCAAATAATGATAACATAATGTGACAACAAATAATAACAAAGACTGAGATATGATATGCGAATGAATGAATATGACTAAGTATGTAACTACAATTTAGGCAAATAACTCAACAACAGAGATGACCTCAGTAGGTCCCAACGAATAAGCATATAGCCTAAACATGATTTCTAACATGATTCATAACTCAATTTCTCTAACATGTAGAAATTTCATGGATAGACACAAGATTAGGTAATACAGTATCACAGAATCAACCGAGTCATAATTCACAAGGTGCACGCCCACACGCCCGTCACCTAGCATGTGCGTCACCTCAACACCAAACACATAACATGTATGTTCAGGGATTCATACACTCAATATCAGGTTAGAAGTGTTACTTACCTCGAACAAGGCGAATCCAATACCGAGTAAGCCAAACAATACTCTAGCAATGCCATCTTGCACGTACCGACATTTTAACAGCTTAAAAACTTGCCTAAAGCAACTCCAGAACATCAAATAATGCCAAAGAAAATAAACCCATTCGATAAAGATAGAATCTTTAATCAAAAGCCAAAGTCAACCAAAAAGTCAAACCTGATCCCGGACCTCGAAACTCGACGAAACTTACAAAATCTGACAACTCATTTAGTTACGAGTCAAACCATATTAGTTTCACTCAAACCCAATTCCGAATTGATGTTCAAAACTCAAAAATTTAATTTATGAAATTTTAGACACCCCCCCCCCCCAA